>ML780989.1:90245-103642 GCA_009831015.1 Picea engelmannii | reverse complement strand
TTCTGGTATCCTGGTCCACTTCTCATCAACTATCTGTGTAGCTCTTTCTTCAACCTTCTTGTTGGTATTTGCATCTTCTTTGTATGAAGTTTCACCCATGCATCCAAGATGTGTTAATTATTTTGGCACTTGAGAGTTTCTTAGGCTCTTCCTCAATGAGACAACTTCTTGTTCAAGTTTCTCACAATATTCTTCTTTCTTTATCATTTGGACCTTCTTTAATTATGCTATTCTTCTTGCTTCTTCGAGTAGATTTTTCAAGGAAATGGTTTCTTCTCTTATTTTCTGAAAGTCTTACAATTTTTTCTTTAAGCTTACAACTATCTTTTCATATTTACCCAATTCACTTCTTAGTTTTCTACTCGTGTCTTTGAGCTTGCTATTTTCAATCTCAACATGCTTCAATTTTTTAAGATTCTCATCTTCTTGTTGAATCATTTCTACTTCATGATTTTCTTCTTCTTCATTTTCATCTCTTTCAATCCTTGGATGAAGACATTCAAATTCAACATGTCCTACTCCTTCACAATTAGAGCAAAAGAACTGACCTCTATTTTCTTCTTTGAAATCTGAGATGTTGTAATCTTCTTCAACTTCTTCTTCTTCTTCTTCTACTTCTTCCCTTGCATAAAGGTATTGTATCTTATCCCAAATCTCTTTTTCTGATGCACATGATCCCACCTTGGATTTCAATGAATCTGTCAATCCATCCAAGATGATATCTATTTCCAGTTTGGTGTTCCTCTTTGCTTCCTTCTTAGCTGCAGTCTTTGGTTTCTTCAAAGAATTCTATCCTGAAGCAACTGAGAACCAAACATCTACCCCAAGATATTTCAAGTAAGTTTCCATTCTATTTTTCCAGTATTCAAAATTCCTTCCATCAAATGGTGGAATCCAATTTGGAATGTTGTCTTCCATTTTTTCATAGGATCTTCCTTCCAGTGGTTAAACTGTACTGAAGGTAACCCGCTCTGATACCAATTGTTGATACTGAGAGGGGGGTGAATTAGTATCAAGTACAATTTAAAAACCTTTTTAACTTATACTTAAACCATTCAATTATATCCAATGAGAAATGAACAATAGTATAAGATTTACACCAATACACCACAATACATCATGTACAATATATGAGAAATAATCAATAGTTTTTGTTCAAGGGAAGTAATGACTTCCAAAGGTAGCTACAGCTTCCAAATGTAAAGGGAGGGATAAACCTCCAAGAGGAAGATACAATCCTCTAATATCAAGAGATATTTTAAATCTCCATCATTACCCCTTCCTTCCACCCAAGAATATATGAGAGACAATAAAACTTTACATTAAATCATCACCATCAACCAATCATCACATAAAACCAGATAATGCTTCCTGAGACTTTTTCAATTTCTGCAATTCTTCAATTCTTGGAGTACTCTGATTCTATAGATAATATTACTCAATGTATTCTTTGAAACTCATCCAATTTTCACTCCTTCAATTCTCCCCAAAAAGAGGTTATAGAAAGAATGGTAGACTTTATTCAATTCTAGTCTATTCAGAAGACCCAACTTGTACAGCATGCCCCGCGCTCAATATTTAACATCCAATTTTGAAACTTTCACAAAAGAAAAAAAATTCCCTACTCTTTCCAATGTAAGTGGTACCACTTCATTTGGATTCTTTATGAAGAAGTTATGATTTTTTAACCCGAAACACCCGTTTATTGACTAGCTTCAGGACTGGTCACAACCCTATCTTCCACAGAGTGTATCTCCATAATTATAGCAAATCAAGATATGAAATTTTTACCAAAGGTACCTTGATATGTCTTCTCAATACCATAGTGAGTTCACCATCTGAATCATTATAGAAAAAAAGCTATAGAAAAAATGGTAAGATGACCTGAAAATAACATACCTTGGAACACATCACCAAGAGACTTCATCCTCCCTTGAAATCCGGCCTTCTTTTCTTCTTATTTCCTTTGAAATTAAACTTGTATCAAATGAGTGTATAATGATGATTATTTATACCATTTATGTCACTTTCTTTTAACATTAGGGATGACCTGGCACTTTCTTATTTTGTAATTCTTTTCTTTAATTATCTTCAGGGCCTACATGTACTTCCTTCTTCAATTCACTTTGTCATCTTCAAAAATTCATTTCTCCTCAACCATGAGGATCCACGTGACGTGCCACATACCACCAGAAACAACATGATGTATACTATCCATTCATGGGTGTTGTATATGCATGTGCATTTTCCTTCATGTCCAAATACCTTTATCAATCTTGCCATCCAAAACCCATGACTAGGGTTGACATCAATGACAACAACCAATCTTCCAACAAGATGATGGTTGTGCCTCTCAAGCCTATATATTGAAGGTATTTTGAAGGTGAATGGGGGACGAATTCATATATCAAACCTTTGATCTTGGGATAAGTATCAATGTTTTGATTTCAAGGTTTTCATGCAAGGGATGGATGAGGAGAGCTTGGATAAGTTACTGCACTTTCAAGTATGCTTTTCAAGTGCCTCTTTTTGGCTTTCCAATTAATATAAACTTAGTCTATTCCCTTCAAGTTCATGTGTTCTACATTTACATTTGTTTGTCTATTGTCATTTTAGTCTTCATAGATAGATATAATTTATTTGATCATATAGAGTAGGAGGAAGAGTTCCTTTGCTAGTATTTGTAGGGCTTCAGTTGCATTGAGGAGCTTGGAGATCAAACCTAGGGATTAGATCAACAAGGACGAACATCACAATAAGGTATGCGACATTTTTATTCTCTCTTGCTTGATTGATTGAGTTAGATATATAGGGAAAGTAGTAACCACTTTTTCACTTATGTCTTTGGACCAAATATAGGGGTCTTGGTCCAAAGGGGAGCTTAGCTTGTCCATAGGGTAATATTTCTCACAACAAAAAAATGATGACTCCAGTGGGGATGAACTTTGACTATTTTTTCCCTTGTTTTGTCTTGAATCCTTTCTTGTGATTAGATATTGTTTGTTTGTTGTTTCATTATGATCTATTTCCCCTTCCCTCTTCTTCATTCAAGAGTTCACAGAGCCATTGACTGAGTCTCTACTGAGTTTGAGATGTTAGAATCCATTTTTGAGCTTTTTCAGAAATCGACACACCCCTGTAGTTCACACCTGGGAACCATTACTTGGTTGGTGCTCCCATAATCCTATTAGGGGGAACCATAGCGCCCCGTTCCTTTGGTAACATGGGCACTAGTCTCCTCTTTTAGGTTTTTCTTTGAGTTTCTTCCCTGCTTTTCTCAGTATGCTTTTGAGAGGCTTTTAGCCCAGAGTCTCCTAGCTTGTATTTGACTTTGTTTGCTTGAGAATTTGAAATTTATCACTCATTTTCATTTCCTTGTTTGATTTTGTGCATTTCTCCTAGTTTTGATCCCCTTGTTAGGATATTTAGACACTTAGGAGTTAGTTAAGAACTACTTGGTCTAATGTGTCGCTAGGTAAAAGTGTGTTTCTTTAGTATGCATTAGTATGCATTTGTATTTAGGACATCTGATGGTCACGATATGTTCCTGACATAGAGTGATCTGATGGTTCATACTCTCCTTGATATTAACGGCCATTGATCCATGGATTAACACCCGATTGGTCCATGATCTCTATTTAAATAGCATGGAGATTCATTTGTCGATGATCTATTGCGAGAAACTCTCTTGTAAAATCTCTCTATAATATTTTTCTTTTGCATTAATAAAATGCTCCAAGTGGCCGCGTTGGATGGGGCCGTGGATGTTTCCCCATAGGGGTTTTACCACGTGAAAAAATCAGTGTGTTGATCTTTGATCTGGTTATGTGATTGGTTATTGAAGGTCTTCCTCCCTTCTTGGAATACATGTGTTGTTGAAACTGGTATCAGAGCTTGTTTGAAGACTCACTCCTATTGTAGATCGAGATCATGAAGCCAAGTTGCCTCATATCCATTTTCTGTCATTTCAGTACATTTCTGGGATGAGAGGACTATTCCATTGCGTCTGGATCACCCGTTTCATTTAGGAACACTTTTCGTTTGCCTCGAAAAGGTTTTCATTTTCCCAATATACTACCATTACATTTAGATCCGGAGGTATGAAGCTTGAATACGCATTTTTAAATTTTTTGCAGAGTAGTATTTTGGTTTTATTTCGGTTTTGTATTATTTATTTCCGGGTTGTTACTCTTTTAGATTTGTGTATTCTCTTTGGCTCGTGCCCTGTGTGATCTCGGAAAATTAGAAACATATAGGAAAATGTGCATCTTCTGAGTAAGCTAAACGAGATCTAACTCTTGTTGTCATCGAGAAGTGAATTTTTTTTCTTGTGTGAAAATAAATTTTTTTTAGCACGCTCTCCAAGGCCATCTTTAACAACAACAACAACAACCCCAATCCTCCTTATGAACATTACAATATTTTTTGCTAGATCATTTGGTTAAAATTTGCCTTATTAAGTAAGAGGTCTTGAGTTCAAGTCTCTCTTTTGTTACTTTTTTTTTTTAATTTCATGCTAAAATTGTAAAGTGTATTTCACTTCAAGTATAAAAGTGAATCACTATAAGTAACTTTAATATTTTATTTTAGAGTTATTTATTTTGCATGCAACATTTCTGTTATAAAGTAGCTTCATTGTAAAAGTGATCCCCACTTCTCTTTATAAAAGTGGGTCACTTCATAAAGCAACTTACACCATCGTGGTCATTTGGTTACCATTTATGCCTTTTTCTTAAAAAGGGCATAACTCTCACATCTGAAGTCCGTTTTCAGTGTCATTTTTTTTTTAAACCGCATACCTTTTCGAGATCTTTCCATATAGATCATCATTTTCAGTTTTTAAATCCATATTATCTTCATATTTAATATGGATTCTACAAGTAATATCTTGCTTACTAGCACCAACTACTTCCAATGGAAATCTCATATAGAATATTTATTAAGAAGTAAAGGCTTGTATCAGATTACCTTGGAAAAGGAAAAAGAACTCAATGATGATGATAATAAATCCAAATCGTCTAATAGGAGTGATGAAGCACGTGGACTAATTAGAATTCCCATCTCTCTTGATTTAAGGTTCCACCTTAAAGAAATTGATGACCCTGAAGAAGCTTGGGAAAAGATTGAATCTCTGTTTGGTAAACTCAATATTATTTGAGCACAACAGTTGTAAAATCAAGTACTGACCTTGAGTCCAAGTGATTTTTCTTGCCTTGGAGACTATCCATATAAGTTTAAAACACTCATAATTTAATGTGAAGAATGTGAGATAAAAATGGAGAAAGAGTGTTGCATCTATCTTATTCTTTCTAAGCTAGGTAGTGCATATTTTGTGTTTGTATCTACCTTTTATTCCATGAGAGAGGCTCTAGGGAAAACTTATCAAAATCCCACTCTTGAGTCCTTTTTTGTTGCTTTGATTAGAGAGGATGATAAGCTTGTACAACTTGGAGTGATCAACATTGCAGGTACCTCCAACAAAGCCTTAGTTTCCCAGCAGAAAGATAAACCCAAGTATCCCTAGAAGAAAAATCCTCTCTACAACAACAAGCAACATAAGGGTCCCAAACCCCCTCAAACAACTTCAGCTCCTAATGGTGACAAAGGATCAAAATATAAAAATACGAAGACTGACAGACATTGCAAATTTTGTGATAAAGATGGTCATGATGAGTCCAAATGTTTCAAGAAGATGGCAGCTTTAGAAGCAGCAATGAAGAAGCACAACATCAATATTGATTCTACTTCTTCTTCTTCTTCTCATGGACATTCACTTTATGCTTCTGGTTTCTCCTTCAATAAAAATTCTGCTTCTTCTTCTGATGAGTGGCTTATTGATTCTGGAGCATCTTATCATATGTCTAAGGATAAAGACATATTTTATGCTCTAAATGAATGTAACACCAAGAAAATATTTGTTGGTGATGATAGATCTCTTAGTGTTGTAGGATCTGGAACAATTCAAGTAGATAATGGTAATTTCCATGATGTATTATGTGTTCCAAGTTTTTCTTGTAACCTTCTATAAGTCTATCAAATCACTCATTCAGGTGAAGGTAAAACCGTAGAGTTTTCACCTCACCAAGTTGTAATCAAGGATCTAAAATATCCTAAGAATGTTCTTGCAACTAGAATTGTTGATGATATTACCAGGTTGTACAAGTTTGAAAACTTTGGTTCATCATCTTTTTCATCAGTTTTTGTTTCTCATAGCGATGACTTGAGAAAAATTTGGCATGAGCGGTTTGATCATCTAAACTATTGTTCATTGCAGAAACTATGTAATCAAGAGATGGTGATTGGTATTCCTCTTGTTTCATGCAAAGATGGTGTCTGTGCCAATTGTGTTCTCAACAAACATCATTGGGACAATTTTGACAAACGTGCCTCTTGGCATGCCTCAGGCCCTTTATAGCTTGTTCACAGTGATTTGTGTGGTCCACTTTATTCTCCTTCCTTTATTGGGTGCAAGTATTTCTTAACTTTCATTGATGATTTTTACAGACGTACTTGGGTTTACTTCTTAAAACTTAAGAGCGAAGTTTTTGACAAGTTTTTGGCCTGCAAGGCCCTTGTAGAAAAACAATCTGGACATCAAATTCAAAAGTTAAGAACAGGTAATGGAGGCGAATATGTGAACAATAATTTTACAAGTTACTGCACTACATAGGGCATCCAAATGCAACACATTGTTCCATATACACCACAACAAAATGGTGTTGTTGAGAGAAAGAACCACACATTAAAATAAATGGCTAATTGTATGATCTAATCTAAGGGATTAATTCTAAAGTATTGGGCAGAAGAAATCAACTGTGAAAATTACATAGTCAATCGCACTCCCACAAAGGCTCTTAAAAATATAACACTGGAAGAATATTGGACTAAAATTAAACCAGATATAAGTCACTTCTATGTATTTGACGGTATAACATGGGCTCACATTCCTGATGAGAAAAAGGAAAGCATTGCAGCCTAAAAGTGAGAAGTGTATATTTGTTGGTCATTATGAAGATGTCAAAGGTTATAGACTTCTTCAACCACATTGTAATGAAATTATTCTTAGAAGAGATGTTAAATTTGATGAAAATCTCTTGGCCTAAGAGCCTAATTCGACGGTTGTGCCTTCTTCGGCCAGCGAGCCATCTTCGACGTTTGTGCCTTCTTTTGTTCCTATTCTGGTTTCTTCTTCATATGATGATAATGAGGATGAAAATCCACCTCCACCTACTCACCTTCCTCCAGATGAGTCCTTTGAACGTGAACTCACACCAGTTCCACCACTTCCTAGATGGGTTCATTCAACATGAGAAGCAATTGGTGGTCTTTTCAGTGATCCTTCATATTAGCGTTGAACACGTTCACAGTTCCAGTGAGCCTCTTCTCTTTTGTCTTAAGTTTCAGAGACTCATGATCTAGAGACATTTGCAGAAGCTTCAAGTCATCTAGATTGGGATACAACAATGAATGAAGCGTATCATTCTTTAATGGAAAATGATACTTGGGATCTTGTACCTCTTCCAAAAGGAAGAAAACTTATTAGATGTAAATGGGTTTACATAACTAAGTATGCATCAGATGGAAGTGTTGAAATACACAAGGCTCGATTAGTTTCCAAAGGATTTTCCCAAGTTGAAGGAATTGACTATAATGAAACCTTTTCCCCTATAGCCAAAATGAATTCCATCTACCTTGTTATTTCCCTTGCTACCTCACATAAATGGGAGGTCCATCAGATGGATGTTAAATCTTCCTTTTTGCATGGAGATTTGCAAGAAGAAATCTACATGTAACAACCTCCTGGATATGTTCAGAATGACTATAGCCTTGTATGTCACCTTAAGAAATCTCTTTATGGTCTTAAGCAAGATCCCTGAGCTTGGTATGCCAAAATGGACAACTTTCTTATTGACACTGGATTCTCTAGATTCCATTCTGATCCTAATGTCTATACCAAGAAAGTAGGAAACCATCTCATAATCCTTTTCCTTTATGTTGATGACCTTATCCTTACTGGTAGTGACTCAAAAATTTTAAACCATGTGAAAACCAGCCTTAATATGAAATTTGAAATGACAAACTTAGGATTTTTGCACTATTTCCTTAGCCTCCAAGTTTTGGAAACCAATGAAGGAATTTTTCTTTCCCAGTCTAAGTATGCTTGTGACCTTCTTCGTCACTTTCACATGGATGATTGTAAACCAACCCCTTCTCCCTTCCAATCTGGAGTCAATATTATTTCCACCTATACTTCTCCTGATGTTGATGCCACCCTGTACCATCAGTTAGTTTGTAGCCTCTTATACTTGACTCATACTCGTCTTGATCTTTCCTTTGTTGTTGATCTTGTTGCTCGGAATATGAAAACACCCCATGAAATCCATTGGAAAGAAGCTAAAAGGATACTTCTCTATGTTCATGGTACAGTTCAGTTCGAGATACATTGCAGTTCAGGGGGGAATCCTTTATTGGTTGGTTTCACTGATTCAGATTGGGTTGGCGACACTGATGATCAGAAGTCTACTGCAGGTTATGTTTTCAGCCTTGGTTCAGGACCTGTCACTTGGGCCTGTAAGAAAAAACATACTATTGCACTTTCTTCAGTAGAATCAGAGTACCGAGCAATGGTAAATGAAAGTCAGGAAGCCTTGTGGCTTCGAAATATCCTTTCAGAGTTTGTATTCAAGTGATAGCATCCGACCAGCCTTTCATGTGACAATTAGAGTTCCATCAAGATCATCAAATAACTAGTTCAACATCAACGCAGAAATCACATCAAGCTACACATGCACTTCTTCAGAAAGCTCATTCATGATCAAGTTATTGAAGTGCTATTTTGGCCTACAAAAGATCAAGTTGCAGACATTTTCACAAAGTCTCTTACAGAAGCAAAGTTTTCCAAACTTCGATCTATGTTAGGAGTTCAAGAAGTTTTCATTAAGGGAGGATAGGCTCTAATGCCTCCTTCCTTCTCCTATTGTGTCAACATTGTAAATCATTCAATCATATCCCAAGTTGTTCTTAAGGGGGGATGTTAGGATATTTAGACACTTAGGAGTTAGTTAAGAAATACTTGGTCTAATGTGTCGTTAGGTAAAAGTGTGTTTCTTTAGTATGCATTTGTAGTTAGGACATCTGATGGTCATGATATGTTCCCAACATAGAGTGATTCGACGGTTCATACTCTCCTTGATATTAATGACCATTGATCCATGGCATAACATGTGATTGGTCCATGATATGTATTTAAAGAGCATGGAGGGTCATTTTCCGATGATTGATTTTGATAAAATCTCTTGTAAAATATCTATGTAATATTTTTCTTTTGCATTAATAAACTGATCCAAGTGGTCGCATTGGCTGGGGCCATGGATATTTCCTCGTAGGGGTTTTACCATATGAAAACATAGGTGTGTTAATCTTTGATCTGGTTATGTGAGTGGTTGTTGAAGGTGTTCATCCTCTCTTGGAATACCTATGGTGTCGAACACCCCTTGGGTTAACTAGATCCCTTGGTTCATCCTACCTTTGAGTACACCGATCTTCGTCTCGCAAAGCTTTCTGATTGCTTGATTGTTTAGGAGTTTTCATCAACTAGGGTTTGAAAAGTTTGTTTGGTTTTGAGCCTTTTTGTCTTCATTGAAACATATCACTTTTCTGGATGATTAAGAATCTCTTGTTTTCCACAACCCAACCTTGAACGTTATTTCTTGTTGCTCATGCTTTGAGGATTTTCATGAGTGTTTTTCTTCTTTATCTTTTGCATCTTTGAGTCCTTGATTGAACGAGTTATCTCACACTTTGTTTCTTTCAGTTCTTATCATTTTTTAGTGTGATTTGTTTGATTTCTTTTTTTTCTCATATTTATTTGTGTCAAAGACAGATCTCTTTCATTTCACTTGAAAGTTAATAAGTGAACAAGTTTGTATATCTCATTGCATACATAATCAAACAAAGAATTGTTTTGCATTCTTTAGTAAATTTGTTTTGGTACATGTTTGGAAAAAGAGCTAGTTTTTCATGTGCATTTCGATTTTTGGAAATATTTACTTGGTAGTTTGGCATCATCTTGATCCCATAAATTGAAAGTTTCCTAGTTTTGAGTACTTTCTTGTGTTAAGAAGAATATAATTCCTCTCCTTCCCATACATAGAATTCATTGAAAATAACAAATTGCATCTCAGTATTTTGCATTTGATTGGAGTCGAGTCTCTCACACATCATCAGTTTAATCTCCGTGAACCTACTGAGTAAAATACATTAAAATAAACCATGTGCTAATAAAATGAACTAGAACATTTTTTGGTTTTAGCACACCAACAATAGCACAGGATTAGGGTCTTTGGACTAGGAAAAGTGAGTGAATTGTCCAAGACTACTAAATATACTATAGAACACTAAAGAGTGAACAAATCCAAATTTTGTATAATCATATCTGGGAAGCCCCTCCACATAGGGGATAAACATGAGGTCACGTGCAAAAGAGAAGCAAAAATTACCCCTCCAAAGCTTGGCCAATTGTAGTGGAAAGAGTGTATATTGGGGGGTTCTTCATGAAGTGTCATTGACTCATTTGGTCTCAGTACTTCGTGAACTTCGAATCCATTCGGGGTCCTCTAGAGTTTACTATTCCACTCATACTCAGTCCTCTGGAATAATTTTAGACTTTGATATATTGTCCATATGTTCAATCTCGACTGTCGACTGTACCCTCTCGAAGAATGACTACAAGTTGGTAACCTTAATGGCCTTTCCTAGGTATCTAGAAAGGTGAATGTGGGGGGATTCCCATGGTACCTGGGGAAGGCATCATATCATACTCTCAGTACCCTTGGAGGGTGATCCCATGAAAGTGAGGGTTGCTTGCACCAATAAAGGTTGTTACATGGAGGTCGGGTTAATTGCATCTCATTTCTTCATTAGAGGCTTGAAATCTCATCTTCATAAGATCCTTAAATCTATTGTTTCTTGGTTGATTGCTTTTATTTTTCTTTGGAGTGTGTTTCTTTGACTTTCATAGTCGGCTTTAGGATCATATATTTCATAGTATACAAGCTATGGAACCTTCTCTGTTGGCAAATATTGAACAAGCAGCGAATGCGTGTTGATGGTTGTTGTCATTGATGGCAAGTTTGCAGACAACGAATGGTTGTTGACATTGATGGATTTGTATCAGTCAGATTGAAACAAGATCACGGTTCAATCGTAACCATTGAATCCAAAAAAAATCTGGACCGTAATTTACAGTCCTTGTTGGAGAGAGGATCTCATCCGTCAGATCTACAGAAGCTGCGAGGGAGATAAGTCATCCGGGATCGGGACTTTGAAATGTCCAATTCACTCGACAACAAAAACCCCGAAATCGCAATATGCAATTTTGCGATTCGATCGCAGCTGTTAAATTAAGCAGATATCATGACCATCCACTTGTAGACAGGAGGCTTCATCGAAGTTTCGGGGATCGGGATTTCAATATGCAAAGAACACAATGCAACGAAAACCCCGATTTCACGATATGCGAAATCCAGACTGAATCTGAATCGTCAGATCAACATGTGATCTAGACCGTCGATCTAATTCACAACAACAGTCCACGTCAGCTAGGGACACGTGGCACAACCAGGTAATGACAGGTGCCAGGTAGATTCAACACTTCAGGCACAGGCAAGTCAAGAATCAGAGTGACACGTGGCAGTATTTAACACGTGTGACGTCAGCAGAGTATCGGGGATCGGGACTTTGTAATGCCAAAGTCTCTTGACATCAAGAACTCCAAAATTGCGATATGCGATTTCGCGATGTAATCACAGCCATTGGATAAGAATGATATCTGGACCGTTGATTTCCTTCATCGAAGAATCGGGGATCGGGAATTCTATAGTCATGTACATGATGACATCGAAAATACCGAAACCTCGATGAGACATTTGACCAAGGTCATGTGTTGACGGTCATATGGGCCAAGGCCTATAGCCAGCAGGGCTAGCACGTGGAAAGGGGCACATCGGCATCGGGGATTGGAACTTTGAAGTGACAAAGTCACCTGACCTCAGGAGTGTCGATTTCGCGATATGCGAAATCACGATACAATCTGAGCCGTCAGATCAGTCTATGATCTAGACCGTTGATTTTAGACCATGTCGGAGTTTCACGAATCAGGATATGGTAAGGATTGCAACATTAATTGTGAAATTGCGATATGCGATATCACAACACAATCATAGCCGTTGAGTCAAGATTGCACTTGGATCGTTGATTTGACCGATATATGGACTTTTGTGTATCGGGATTCATAAGTGAAAAGAACAGTGAACATGAAGAACTCCAAAACCCCGACAGAGAGACATAAGGTTGTAGTCACGAAGTGAAGGTCACGTTGACCGGGAGCTAAGATCAGGAGGGATAGCATATGAAAGGAGCCATCGGGAATCAGAGAATCGCAAGTCCAGAGGACTTGTGAATGTTGACATTACAAATTCCAAAATCGCGATGAGTGAAATCCCGATTAGATATGGACCGTTGGATCAAGTATTGATCGGAGGGCTGTTGTTCTTCCTCACACATTAACGCTTCAGTTATGAATCAGTTAAGAGAAACAGACTGATGATGACAAATCAGTTAGCGTTTTAGTTTCCAAGACAGATGTACTTGTATTACCGATTGGAAGGGGAAGTGGAATCGTCAAGGTAGCTTGTATAAAATAATATGAACGAGACTGAATCTGGTTGGTCATTCTGAAGGAAAAATCAGTAAATAGTAAGAAAAATAAAGAGAGCAGAAGCATAGCAAGAAATGAAGCAAATGCATAGAGTGAGATGAAATGCAGAGCATAAGGACAGACAGAACATAAACAGAGTAGAATGACAGAAGAAAGTGATGCAGAGTTGATCTGTTGAGGAAGAAGAATTGCAGAACAATTTGTGGAAGATCAGATTTACAGAACAGAGTAAAAATGGTAAGAAGTGATGTACCTGCATAAGTTGTTTGTGTATTCATTATTTAATATCTTAGGGAGGTTGGGAGGTTCTCGGGAGGACTGTTGTCCTCAGAGGTTCAAGTGGAATCTTGAACACAGGAAGTTGTTGCTTCCATCTGGTTGCAACCAGAGAAACTAGGGTGGCAGGGTGGTGCTAGGGAGAACAAGTGTTCTCTATTATACAGGTTGGAGCCTGTGTAACTGGAAGTTGGTGCTTCCATCCAATTGATGTTGGAGCTTTCAGGAATTTGGTGCTTCCATCCAGTTGGTGTTGGAACATTCAGGGAGTTGGTGCTTCCTTCTAGTGGGTGCTAGAGAAACCAGAGAGTTGGTTCTCTCAAACAAGTTGCAGCTTGTAAAACAGAGGTAGCAGCCTCACATTGAGTTGGTGCTCAATTGTAAATGATGTACAGAACTGAAA
>ML780989.1:40176-85609 GCA_009831015.1 Picea engelmannii | reverse complement strand
CAAGAATCCTGTTCTTCATTCCAAAACTAAGCATATTCCTATAAAGTATCATTTTCTCAGAGAACAAGTATCAAACAGAATTGTTCAACTGAACTATATACCCTCTATAGAACAAATTGTTGATATTTTCACTAAACCATTAGTTGTGACCCCTTTTGGATATCTTCGTCAAAAGCTGGGGGTTACAAACTCTTATGTCTAATATGTGCACCTGGTCAGGGGGAGTTCTTATTGAATATCCGGTGAATTTCCTAAATGCTTATAGATGATAAGGGGAGTATGTTCTACAATAAGATCAGTGGAAGAATGTTCCTTCCTTGTCATTGATGTCAAAGGGGGAGAAGGGAGTCGAGTTCGAAATGTTTCGAATGCAGAGAAGAGTCTGAATGGTCGAATGCAGAGGAGATTTGAGCCTGAATGCATGTCTTTCCATCAATGCCAAAGGGGGAGATTGTTGGCAAATATTGAACAAGCAGCGAATGCGTGTTGATGGCTGTTGTCATTGATGGCAAGTTTGCAGACAACGAATGGTTGTTGACATTGATGGATTTGTATCAGTCAGATTGCAACAAGATCACGGTTCAATCGTAACCATTGAATACAAAACAGATCTGGACCGTAATTTACAGTCCTTGTCGAAGAGAGGATCTCATCCGTCAGATATACAGAAGCTGCGAGGGAGATAAGTCATCGGGGATTGGGACTTTGAAATGTCCAATTCACTCGACAACAAAAACCCCGAAATCGCGATATGTGATTTCGCGATTCGATCGCAGCCGTTAAATCAAGCAGAGATTGGGACCATCCACTTGTAGACAGGAGGCTTCATCAAAGTTTTAGGGATCAGGATTTCAATATGCAAAGAACACAATGCAACGAAAACCCCAATTTCACGATATGTGAAATCCAGACTGAATCTGAATCGTCAGATCAGCATGTGATCTAGACCATTGATCTAATTCACGACAGTAGTCCACGTCAGCTAGGGACATGTGGCACAACTAGGTAATGACAGGTGGCAAGAAGATTCAACACTTTAGGCACAGGGAAGTCACAAATCAGAGTGACATGTAGCAGTATTTAACACGTGTCAAACCACGTGTGACGTCAGCATCGTATCAGGGATCGGTACTTTGTAATGCCAAAGTCTCTTGACATCAAGAACTCCGAAATCACGATATGCGATTTCACGATGTAATCACGGCCGTTGGATAAGAATGATATCTGGACTGTTGATTTCCTTCATCAGAGAATCGGGGATCGGGAATTCTATAGGCATGTACATGATGACATCGAAAATGCCGAAACCCCGATGAGACATTTGACCGAGGTCATGTGTTGACGGTCATATGGGCCGAGGCCTATATCCAGCAGGTCTAGCGCGTGGAAAGGGGCACATCAGCATTGGGGATCAGAACTTTGAAGTGACAAAGTCACCTGACCTCAAGATTGTCGATTTCGCGATATGCGAAATCGCGATACAATCTGAGCCGTCAGATCAGTCTATGATCTAGACCGTTGATTTTAGACCATGTCGGAGTTTCACGAATCAGGATATGGTAAGGATTGCAACATGAATTACGAATTCGCGATATGTGATATCATGACACAATCATAGCTGTTGATTCAATATTGCACCTGGATCGTTGATTTGACCGATATATGGACTTTTGTGTATTGGGATTCATAAGTGAAAAGAACAGTGAACATGAAGAACTCTGAAACCCCTATAGAGAGACATAAGGTTGTAGTCATGAAGTGAAGGTCATGTTGACTAGGAGCTAAGCTCAGGAGGGCTAGCATATGAAAGGAGCCATCGGGAATCGGAGAATCGCGAGTCCGGAGGACTTGTGAATGTTGACATCGCAAATGCTGAAATCGCGATGAGTGAAATCCCGATAGATCTGGACCGTTGGATCAAGTATTGATCGGAGGGATGTTGTTATTCCTCACACATTAACGCTTCAATTATGAATCAGTTAAGAGAAATGGACTGATGATGACAAATCGGTTAGCGTTTCAGTTGCAAGACAGATGTCCTTGTATTACTGATTGGAAGGGGAAGTGGAATCGCCAAGGTAGCTTGTATAAAAGAATATGAACGAGACTGAATTTGGTTGGTCGTTCTGAAGGAAAAATCAGTAAACAGTAAGAAAAAGAAAGAGAGTAGAAGCATAGCAAGAAATGAATCAAATGCACAGAGCGAGATGAAATGCAGAGCAGAAGGACAGACAGAACAAAAGCAGAGCAAAATGACAGAAGAAAGTGATGCAGAGTTGATCTGTTGAGGAAGAAGAATTGCAGAACAATTTGTTGAAGATCAGATTTACAGAACAGAGTAAAAATGGTAAGAAGTGATGTACCTTCATAAGTTGTCTGTGTATTCATTATTTAATATTTTAGGGAGGTTGGGAGGTGCTCGGGAGGACTTTTGTCCTCAGAGGTTCAAGTGGAAGCTTGAACACAGGAAGTTGTTTCTTCCATCTGGTTGCAACCAGTGAAACTAGGGTGGCAGGGTGGTGCTAGGGAGAACAAGTGTTCTTTGTTATACAGGTTGGAGCTTGTGTAACTGGAAGTTGGTGCTTCCATCCAGTTGGTGCTGGAGCTTTCAGGAAGTTGGTGCTTCCATCCAGTTGGTGCTAGAACATTCATGGAGTTGGTGCTACCTTCTAGTGGGTGCTAGAGAAACCAGAGAGTTGGTGCTCTCAAACAAGTTGCAGCTTGTAAAACAGAGGTAGAAGCCTCACATTGAGTTGGTGCTCAATTGTAAATGATGTACAGAACTGAAAAAGACTGCCTATAATTTCGAAGAAGAAGAGGTTTTCTCCCTTTATGGGTTTCCTCGTGAAAATCTGTCTCTGTGTGTACTTTATGTGTGACTGATAGTCTTTACCTTTATTGTCCATATGTTGTATATTGTTGATGACCACATGAAGAGAGATTAACAATGTTTAATAAGTATAAAATTGGTTAATCTCACATACAACTGATTCACCCCCCCCCCTCTCAGTTGTTTTAGTATTTCCAACATTCTCTTCATGAACCTCAACACAATGTTTCTTTGTAATGTCCCCCACCTCTTGATAAGAGGATTACATAGACTTAGTAGCCTAGATGTCCCCACTAAACTATAGTCTCATGAGAAATGGAGACTAAGAGGTTCCAAAGTGTTCACCTAAGCATAATGTTATAATTTAAAAGTGACTTTGGGGTAAAAGGTAAATTAAGTGGAAAAAGGCCACATGAGGAAAAGTAGAGAGTTGACCTTAGAAGGTGGTCAATTAACTCAAGTGAGAATTAGATCTGCAGTATAAAGGAAAAAGGAGGGAACCTCACTCATTCATGTCATTTTCACTTTTGCATCTTGAGCTCTTGAGCTAAGGATGTTTTGAGGGTTTTAGGAGAACAAATCCTAGAGATCGGCTCGGTGGTGAAATATTACACCTCTCCTGGTCTAAGCTTGATTATGGAGGTGAAATATTCCTCCCCCATCATTCTACAACAGTTACAGGTTACTCATCCATTGGAGTAGAGAGGCAATGTGCAGTTTTTGGGGTTTTCCAATAGGAGGGCGCACTTGTAGAAGGGAAACTATTCGATCTAGAGAGAGGAGAAGGTTTTGGTGGCCAAAACCTATTGGAACTAATTGTTGGGCCTAGAGCACATTTCCTAGCCCATTTTGGAGAGGGTTTCTTTGGCTTATGATTTGTTTGGATCTTGGCCCTATTTCTAGTGAAAGAGGAAGCAATGCATAAGGGAGATCCAGTCATTTGAGGTTCCATAACAACTCCAATTAGCCCAAGACTTAGCCAATGGGGTTTTTATTCCCTCAATCTATTGTTCTACTGATTTTGGAGGGATTTGGAGGATTAGAAGAGGAGGGTTGAAATCTGGGTAAGCTACAGCCACAAGGAAGTGCACAACTCAACCTAGGAGAAATGTTCCCTCTATTGAAGGGAAAGACATTAATATTGTATCTTCCTACAAGTGTCTGGGTGGACTTTGGAGGCTTGTATATTCTCTTCTTGGACTTGCTTGAGGGTTATTATCATTTTTGTTGCTAGATATCAGTTATATTGGTCCATATTTGCAGATCTATTGTATCATGATCTTCTACTATCTAAATAAAGGTCATATATGAAGTTGCTTCTTTTCCATTGTGTTGAATCTATTGTATCTTGTTATTGGATGTGTTTATTATTGTATTGTTTCTATGTGCACATTGAAAAATCCATATAAGCTCCATAGTGCAAGTGAAAACAAAAAACAATAAACCAAAACACTCATCCTAAAACCTAAGTTTCCAAGCAAGGATCGACTTGGGAACATTACAGTGGTATTAGAGTGTTAAATCCTCCCATCTTGTGGGGTTTAGTGCATGCATAAGTTCAGTGGTATCTATATGGGAAGGTGCAGGAGACAGACAAGGGAACCAGAGGCAGAAATGGAAGGATAAGGTGATGACAGTGAGCCATGGGTTTTAGCAGGTATAGCAAAGGAGTTGAAGAGCTCCATAGACAATACCCAATATACACTTCAACACCATCTACAGGAGACCTAGGAGACAATGCCTAGGGGACAGGTTCAGATGAGGTAGAATTTGGAGAAATTAAATTCTATATAGGAAAAGATTGAGTACCTCCTGATGTAGATGAACCATGGTGGGGATGGCCCAAATATTAATGAAAACAGGGAAGATAGTGGTTCTTAAGAGGGAAATAAGCATCACCATGAGCAATATTCTAACTACCATAAAGAGGGGAAAAGTTTATTTGGTGAAGGTTACTCTAAAGGAACAAACAATAGAAGAAACACTCCTAGACCCTATATGCCCACATTATTGGATGGCCAGCCATAGGATAATCACTTCAATGAGATAGAAGAAAACTTTGAGGAGTATGCTAGGGAGTATGGAACATTGAGTGCAGGTTTAAGGAGACAAGTTACATTGGACCAGTATTGTGGTATCAAGTTCAGGGGTAGATCAAGGAACTATCATAGGAATACTAATGAGCTAGAGCAAAAGGAAACAAAGATGGAGATTCCCTACTTTGATGGATCTTCTAGGATCGCTATGCAATCTTGGGTGGAGAATTTAGATTCTTATTTGCATCTTAACCCCATGATGGAATTGGATGCCATCAAGTTTTCAACTATTTACTTGGAAGGAAAATCTCATGACTAGTGGTGTCATGGTATGACTACCTTGGGTCATAATCAGATTACTGCTGACATAGAGTTCACTCAGATACTTATTGATAGATTTGATCAAGGAGATCCAGAGTTACATTTCAAGGAAATCACACAACCCAGGAAATCTGGATCATTAAAGATCTATATAGAGGAGTTTCAGAGGGTGGTCGTAATGGTGCAAGATGTGTCTCGGGATAGATTATTGATTCTCTTTACTGATGGTTTGATGGAACCACTACGTGGTTGGGTTTAGAATTTTAAGCCTTCCAACCTACAAGAGGCCATATGGAGGACTAGAGATTTGGTGGGTTTTGCAACAAAAACCAAATTTACTCCTAGACCACCTATAAACCAAGGGAGAAGAGATCAAAAGGGAGTGGATAAAGGAAAAGGAATAATGGATGAGGAAACTAGAAGGGAATTGAGGAGGAAGCAACTTTGCTTCACCTGCAAGGAACCTTGGGTGCGAGGGCACAAATGCATGGGTAAAGGCAAGGCACATTACATTGAGGTGATTTCTCATGATGAGGATAAAGAAGATTTTATTCACATTCAAAACATGGAAGCGAATATGATCCATATGGATGTCGGGGGCCTCCCACCTATTCCAACAAGCTCATTTTGGCAGTTTTCCAGTTCGAAAAGTTTTTCCTAGTTTTTTGGTCCTTGACTTTCGGGGTCATTTTGAGGCCCGAAACAACGTTTTTAGGGCATGCCACAGTCAATATGTATGGAGCTCTCCACAGGGAACATGTGTATTCCTTGGATAAATGTTTCCAATGGGTTGTCCTACGCCTAAAATGGATATTTTATTAAAAAGTTATGACCGAGGGAAGTTGATGTACTAACTTACCCAAACAGTGCCCACATGACTTTTGGGCACTTCATCTCCTAGGGTTAGGTTTTTGGATGTCTAGGGTTTTTAACATTCCTGTTTATTAAAAAAAGGCCTTGAGAGCCTCATTGTAACCATGTTCTTGTGAATGAGAACATCCTTCAGATCTCTTCTCAGAGATAATCCACCACCATTCTAGCAAGCTTGTTTTCCACTACATTTTACAGTTTCACCTTATTTCCTTATTGAATAGAAACTAGTTTTATTGTATATCTGTTATTTTGTGTTAAGAATATTTTGATAATAATATGTATTCATTTCATTTTTCTCATAAAATCCATAGTATCAGATCATTATGTTCCTTTTTTTTCTTAATGCATGTCCCCAACGAGGTCAAGGTACAAAGAATTGGGTCTCGAGCTTGTTTCTCTTAAGGACAAAATATCTCGCACTCCCAAGTGACCTCTCATGGCAGGAGAAAATAAAGACAATGGGATAGGAGATCCCTTCAAAATGTTGCTCGAGGAATCCCTCATGCAACAAAGGAATGATATGATGGATAGTTTTGCACAAATCCTTTAGTTGCTACCAATAGGCAACATATCTTCCTCAAAGGAAGGCACCGCCCCCTTCAAGGTACAAATAAACTTTGATATTCCTATATTTAAAGTTCAGATAGATGAAAATGCTATAGAAAAATGGTTGAATTTGCTAGAAGGGTATTTCTCTATCCATAACTTCTTGAATAGAGAAAAGATTAATTTTGTGCTCCTCAAAGCCGTTCCCCATGTCAAATATTGGTGGGAAAATTTTTGTGAGCAGAAAGAAACAGAGGAACCCTCATTATTTACAGTCATGGTCACTTGGGATTCCTTCATGGATGCTATTAAGAAACAATACTACCCTATTGGAAGTTATGACGACCTGTATACAAAATGGACCACATTGCGGTAGGAAAGAGACCAAGCAGTGCTCGAGTTCACAAATATCTTCCATACCTTGTGCACCAAGATGGGTATCAAAGATGATAAGTGAAATCTGGTGATGAAGTATCGCAGCAGTCTGCATAGATACATCTAGAATGAAATGGAATTTCTGGACATCTCATCCTTGGGCGCGACCTACCGATATGCCATCAAAATCAAGCAAAAGCTCAAGCAAAAGAAGAGACAATTTGGGCTTGGAAACCCCGCATAGAAAAATCCAGGAAAGGGTGGCCCCAACCCGAAAAACAAAGGATAGAGTAGAGATAGACCACCTCAAGAAAACTAGTCCATGCCACAAGAAAAGAAGGACACCAAAAAGACAAAGAAATATACCAGGAAGTGGTGTGACTTCCATAAGAAACCCTGGCATAACACTATTGATTGTTGCTCAAATCAATCGATGGTGGCTAAGGTGAAAGCCTCTGAATCATATGTGGGTTCTGACTCTGAGTTAGAACCACAAAGGGGGAGACAGATCATTGATGTAAAACCCAGTGATACCATTTCTACTACCAAGCTCCATCTTGGTGAACCAAATGAGCCAGAGGAAGGAAAGTGCCTTTTTCATTCACATATGTGGGTGAAGGGTACCCCACTGCACTTCATAATTGATAGAGGTAGCCAAAAGAAACTCATCTCAAAAGAGGTTTTCAAGAGACTCAACTTGATGAAAATGTCGCACCCACATCCCTACACCATCATATGGCTTCACCAAGGAAGCGACATCCATGTCAGCCAACAATGTTGTCTGTCATACGACATCAAGCCCTTCAACGATGAGGTATTGTGTGATGTTTCCCCTCTCGAAGTTTTTAATGTTATTTTTGGCCAACCATATTTAAGGAAACTCCATGTTGTATATGAGTCTAGGCATCACAGTTTTATTATCACTTTGAACAAGAAATTGTACAGGATACTGGAGGCATTCCCACCTAGTGCTATTTCCTTTATCTCTTCCAATCAATGCATGAAGATCATATCTCAGATGGGGAAGTTTGTCTTCTTCGTGATTCACTCTCAGAATGAGAAAAAGATCGCAGCCACATCAAGGTTCTCCATGGTTGACCTCTCCACAAAGTAGAAGCAAGTGGATAATTTCGTCAAAGGATCCAACTTTATCGAGTTGTCAAAGCAAGGCAGCTCCTGCACCAAGGCAAGTGGCTCACCCGGGTCCAAATTCAACAGAAAATTTCTCATTTAATGGGGGGACTCAACGCAATGGATACCACTACTTCCTAAGGGGGGAGGATTGATCCATATGGATTTTGGTGGCCTCCCACCTATTCCAACTGGCTCATTTTGGCAATTTTTTAGTTCAATAGTGTTTTCCTAGTTTTCGGGTCCCTAACATTCGGGGAAGTTTTGAGGCCCTAAACAAGGTGTTTAGGGCTCGCCACAATCAATGTGTAGGGATCGCCATAGGAAAAATGTTTATTCCTCATATATACCTTTCCAATGGGCTATCGTGCGCCTAAAACGAGTATTGTATGCAAAATTTACGACCACGGGAAGTTGATGTACTAACTTACCCAAATGGGGCCCACATGACTTTTGGGCGCTTCATCTCATAGGGTTATGTTTTTGGATGTCTATGGTTTCTGACATTCCTTTTTATTGTAAAAAGGCCTTGAGAGCCTCATTGTAACCATCTTCTTGTGAATGAGCACAACCATCCCATCTCTTCTCAGAGATAAGCTGCAATCATTCTAGCAAGCTTGGTTTCCACTGCATTTTACAGTTTCAACTTTTTTCCTTATTGAATAGAAACTAGTTTTACTGTATATCTGGTATTTTGTGTTAAGTATCTTTTGATAAAAATCTATATTCATTTCATTCTTCTCATAAAATACATATCAAAATCCACATAGAATAGACCCTACAATGAATGAAGAAGGTGAAGAAGCAGGTTTTGGCCTTACAAGAGACAAGAAGGTTACAATAGATTCCATCAGTTGGGTCCCTAAGTTCAATACCTTCAGGATGAGGGGAGTGCTTCAAGGAAAAAAGGTTTCAGTACTCATAGATAGGGGAGCTTCACATAACTTCATTGATTCAGCCTTGTTGAATATAATACATATACCTATAGTAGAGTTCGAGGATTTTCGTGTGGAGGTAGCAGGGGGTCGTACTATGCCATGTGACATGTATATTCTAAGGATGAAACTTACATTAGGGAGACATGGTTTAGCACAAGATTTCTATATGATGGATCTACTAGAAATCAATATATCTTGGGAGTTCAATGGTTTAGTACCTTGGGACCTATCACTAGCAACTACAAAAACATGGAGATTCCATTCATTGAAGAGAATGGGAAAAAGGTGATACTAAGAGGGATGCCAAGTAATACACCTAGAGTGGTTACAACAAAGCACATGGAGGCCATTTTTAGGATAAAATACATTGTATATGAAACAAAATGTAGAATATTAGCTCAGGTGGATAAGGAGGGGAATCCTCATTACTCTCATGACATTCAGAAAATCATTGACAGTCACAACAAGGTTTTTGAACCTATCCCTCCAGGAGCACCACCGGATAGGGGGTTTGAGCATATTATAGAGTTGTAAGAAGGCACAAAACCTCTCATCACTACTCCTTATAGACACCCAAAAAGGTATAAGGATGAAATTGAAAAATATATTAAAGAACTCTTGGACATGGGTCACATTACACCAAGCTCTAGTCCCTTTGCATCTTCGGTTGTCTTGGTAAAGAATAAATATGGGACTATATGCCTGTGCATTGACTACAGGGCCCTGAACAATAAGACTATTAAGAACATATAACCCATCCCTTATATAAATGAGTTATTGGATGAGTTACATGGTGCTATATACTTCACTAAAATAGACTTGCGCTCTGGTTATCATCAAATCAAAATGAGGGAGCAAGATGTGCCAAAAACAAATTTTAGATGTCATTATGGTCATTATGAATTTTTGGTTATGCCCTTTGGGATAACTAATGCGCCAACCACCTTTCAATCATGCATGAATCATGTCTTCAACAAGCAATTGAGGAAGTTTCTCTTAGTCTTCTTTGATGACTTGTTGATTTATAGCAAAACTTGGAAGGATCATCTCAAGCATGTAGACCAAATCTTGAGCATTATGGAGGAACAATCTTTGTATGCAAAAGAGTCAAAGTGTGAATTTGTAATGACTGAAGTCCTTTACTTGGGACATATCAATGTGAATTTGGGATGACTGAAGTCCTTTACTTGGGACATATCAGTGTGAATTTTGGATGACTGAAGTCCATTACTTGGGACATATCTAAGAAAAAGTAAAGAGTTAACCTTAGAAGGTGGTCAATTAACTCAAGTGAGAAATAGATAAGGGGTATAAAGGAAAAATGAGGGCACCTCACTCCTCATTCATGTCATTTTCACTTTTTCATCTTGAGCTCTTGAGCTAAGGATGTTTTGAGGGTTTTAGGAGAACAAACCCTAAAGATCATCTCGGTGGTGAAAGATTCCACCTGCTCTGGTCCAATCTTGGTCACGGAGGTGAAATATTCCTCCCCTATCATTATACAACAATTATAGGCTACTCATCCATTGGAGAAGAGAGGCAATGTTCATTTTCTAGGGTTTTCTAGCAGGAGGGCGCACTTGTAGAAGGAGAACTATTCGATCCAGAGAGAGGATTTTTTGGTGGCCAAAACCTATTGGATCTAATTGTTGGGCCTAGAAATCCCTTCCTAGACCATTTTGAAGAGGGTTTCTTTGGCATATGATTTGTGTGAAGCTTGGAACAATTTCTAGTGAAGTAGGGCACAATGCATAAGGGAGTTATATTCATTTGAGGTGCCATAACACCTCCAATCAGCCCAAGACTTAGCCAAGGGTTTTTTTTCCCCCGATCTACTATTCTACCAATTTTGGAGGGATTTGGAGGCTTAGAAGAGGAGGGCTGAAATCTGCATAAGCTATAACCATAGGGAAGTACACAACTCAACCTGGGAGAAATGTTCCATTATTGAAGGGAAAGAAATTAATCTTGTATCTTCTTACAAGTGTTTGGGTGGCCTTTGGAGGCTTGTATCTTCTCTTCTTGGACTTTCTTGAGGGTCATTATCATTTTTTCTGCTAGATCTCAATTATATTGTTCCATATCTGCAGATCTATTGTATCATGATATTCTACTATCTAAATAAAGGTCAGATATGAAGTTGTTTCTTTTCCATTGTGTTGAATCTATTGTATCTTGTTATTGGATGTGTTTATTACTGTATTCTTTCTACTTGCACACTGAAAAATCCATATAAGCTCCATAGCACGAGACAAAAAAACAAACAATAAACAAAAAAACTCAGCCTAAAACCTAAGTTTCCAAGCAAGGAATGACTTGGGAACATTACAATGGTATTAGAGTGTTAAATTCTCCCTTCTTGTGGGGTTTAGCACATGCATAAGTTCAGTTGTATCTATATGGGAAGGTGTAGGAGACAGATAGGGGAACCAAAGGAAGAAATGGAACGATAAGGTGATGATAGTGAGCCATAGGTTTTAGCGGGTATAACAAAGGAGTTGAAGAGCTCCATAGACAATACCTAGTATACACTTCAACACCATCTACAAGAAACCCATGAGACAATGCCCAGGGGACAGGTTGAGATGAGGTATACTTTGGAGAAATTAAATGTTATCTAGGACAAGATTGAGTACTTCCTGATGTAGATGAACCATGGTGGGGATGGCCCAAATATTAATGCAAACATGGAAGCTAGTGGTTCTCAAGGGCGAAATAGACATCACCATAAGAAATATCCTAACTACAATGAAAAGGGGCAAATATGATTTGGTGGAGTTTACTCTAAAGGATCAAACAATAACATAATCACTCCTAGACCCTATATTCACAAATATCTTCCATATCTTGCACACCAAGTTGGGTTTCAAATATTTTAAGAGACATCTAGTGCTCAAGTATCGTAGCAGTCTGCATAGATACATCCATGCGGAAAAAATGTTTCTGGACATCTCATCCTTGGGCATGGCCTACCGATATGTCGTCAAAATCGAGTAGATGCTCAAACAAAAGACACAGAAATTTGGGCTTGGAAACCCCTCACAGAAAAATCCAGGAAAGGGTGGCCCCAACCCATAGAACAAAGGATAGATAAAATACGGACCGCCTCAGGAAAACCAGTCCAGGACGCAAGAAAAGAAGGACACCAGAAAGACAAAGAAAGATACTGGGAAGTGGTGCAAATTCCATAATATCCCCTAGCATAACACTGTTGATTGTCGCTCAAAGCAGTCACTAGTGGATGAGGTGAAATCCTCTGAATCAGATGTGGGTTTCGACTCTGAGTCAAAACTAGAAAGGGGGAGATGTATCATTGATGTAGAAACCAGTGCTACCGTTGCTACCACCAAGCTCCATCCCGGTGAACCAAACAAGACATAATAAGGAAAGCGCCTTTTTCATTCACAGATGTGGGTGAAGGGTACCCCGCTGCACTTCATCGTTGATAGAGGTAGCCAAAAGAACCTCATCTAAGTAGATGTTTTCAAGCGACTCGCCCTAACGACAATGCCGCACTTGGAACACTACACCATTGGATGGCTCTGCCAAGGAAGCGACATCCACGTCAGCCAACAATGTCACCTATCATAGGGCATCAAGCCCTTCAAAGACGAGGTATTATGTGGTGTTTCCCCTCTCAAAGTTTGTAATTTTCTTTTGGGACAACCATATTTATGGAAACACCATGTTGTATATGAGTTTAGGCCTTGCAGTGTTATTATTACTTTGAACAAGAAATTGTACAAGATACCAGAGGTAGTCCCACCTAGTGTTATTTCCTTGATCTCTGCCAAGCAATCTAGGAAGGTCATCTCTCATATGGGGAAGTTTTTATTCTTCATGATTCATTCTTAGAATGAGCAAAAGATCGTAGCCACATCAAGGGTCTCCACATCTGACCTTTCCACACAACAGAAACAAGTGGATAAGGT
Organism: Picea engelmannii; assembly: GCA_009831015.1. Taxonomy (NCBI): domain Eukaryota; kingdom Viridiplantae; phylum Streptophyta; class Pinopsida; order Pinales; family Pinaceae; genus Picea; species Picea engelmannii. The sequence goes on along the minus strand of ML780989.1, from coordinate 72,627 downwards.
TATGGAAGAATACTTAGATATCTTCTCCTCACCTATCCGGGTACCTCTGCACTGTTAGGTCAAGAACCCCATTGATATGACCCCTGATGCATCACTTCCTAATGGGATAGTCTACTGCCTCTCTCTATTAAAGAATGAGAAGATCAAGCAACTGATCTAATAAATGATTCACAAGGGGCACTCCATCCCATATCATCACCTTGAAGGAACCCAATCATGTTGGTATAGAAGAAAGATGGAACCTGGCAACTCTGCATTGATTATTGGGCCCTGAATAAAATCACAATCAGAAATCAATACCTGATTCCCCAAATCGACAACCTGTTTGATTAGCTTACAGGTTCCAAATACTTTAGTTAGATTGATATGAAGTATAGCTACCACAAGGTCCCAATAGAACAGATAGATGTATGGAATACCTCCTTCAAGTCAAAGGAAGGTATTTTTGAATGGTTGGTCATACCCTTTGGCTTGACAAATTCTCCAACCACTTTCATGAGGATGATGGACGATATCCTGCGACCATTCACCAACACTTTTGTAGTGGTGTATCTAGATGAAATTATCATTTACAAAAATACTTGGGAAGAACACTTGCATCATATTCAGTAGGTTTTGCACACCCTGCGACAGCACAAGTTGTACGCCAACTTGGAAAAATTCTCCTTCGGCATGGACATGGTCCATTACGTAGGCTACATCATTGATCAGCATGGTGTACATGTGGATCCAACCAACATCCAAGTCATCTATGATTGGCCAGCCCCAACCACAGTCACTAATATTCAGAGCTTCTTGGGCCTTGCCAATTTCTACTGAGGGTTCATGTTGCGATTCTCCCATATTACATGGGCCCTCAGCCAAGTAACAAGGCATGGTGGTAAGGAGAAATTTGTGTGGGTTCAGTCCCAACAACAAGTGTTCGATGATGTGAATCAACACTTGTCCTCAACCCTAATACTTTCACTATTGAACCTACAACAACCCTTTGAGATCAAGACATATGCTTCAGATTATGTTGTGGGTGACATTCTCACTCAGCACGACCACCCCATGGTCTCTCATAGTGAGACACTATCATATGTTGTCCGTAAGTACCCTACATACAACAAATAAAAGTACTCCATTGTGCAATCCTGTCGTCAATGGAGACATTACATTCTTGGGAAGGAGACAGTCATCCACATTGATCATAGTCCACTGTAGTTCATGCAAACACAAGGAATATTATAGGATGACCTCCATCAAAAGTGGTCCACATACTTGCAGCAATTCCACCTCAACATCAAGTTTAAAACATGAAGCACCAACTGCGTCGCTCTTTGCCTCAACAGACTTCCAGTTGCAACACTCACCACAGTGTTAGAGTCTTGCGACCATGAGACCTCTAGATGGCCCCAACTCTATGAGACATAACCATACTTTTCCACCACCTACCAAATGTTGGGCGCAAACGCAATTGTCACTATATTCCATATTCAGGATGGGATACTGTGTCGTCTGGGACATATCTACATTCCATCAAACAAGCGAGGGAAGATGATATGGGAAGCCCACTATAGTCGCGTGGAAAGAAATTTCGACATCAAAAAGACAGTGGCAATGCTGTAAAAACATTTCTACTGGCCAAAACTTTGACAGGAGGTCAACAAGTATATTAGGTTCTGCACTGCCTGCGCTATTGCCAAACCGACCACTAACAAACATGGCATGTACACCCCTCTTCCTACTCCTGACAGGCCATGGGAATCCATCTCCATGGACTACATGTCAGGCCTCTTGTCCACCAAATGGGGAAATGACTGTGTTTTTGCAGTTGTTGACCGCTTTTCTAAGATGGTGATTATGGTCGTCTGCAAGAAGAGCATCATAGTAGAGGCCACTGCTAAGCTCTTCTTTGAACGATTATGGGTAAATTTTGGAATCCCACAAAACATTGTCTCAGATTGAGACAGTCTATTTCTTAGCACATTCTAGTCGAGCCTCTCGTCACTGTTGGACACCAAGCTCAAGAAATCCACAACCTTCCACCCACAGACAGATGGCCAAACTGAGGTTGTAAATTGAATGATCGTGCATATCCTATGCATGTATAATTCCAAGCACCCCTGCACATGGGATGACACTCTTCCCTATGTCCAACATAGCTACAACCGAGCCTTGCATAGCTACACTGGCCACAACCCCTTTCAGGTGGGGTTTGGATTCCAACCATTGGGTCCCATAGATGTTGCACTACCCCTTGCATTCACCTCGACCGACTCATCTCCTTTTTCAACTGAAGTTGAAAAATACACCTGGTTCATTGAGAAGATCTAGCACATCCGTCAACAGGTTCATGATATCCTACAAAAGTGTAATGATAAGTACAAGCATCACTATGATCAACACTAGGTGACACATAAGTTTTAGGTGGGCGACACAATTTGGTTTCATTTGTAGAAAGAAATCCTTACCAAACCCCATCGGAAGCTTCAAACACTCTGTTATGGGCCTTACACCATCATCAAGGCCATGGGTGATAATTCTTTTGAGCTCAACATTCCTCCTTTCCTTGGCCTGCACCCAGTGTTCAACGTGGATCTCCTTCGACCTTATTTCCCACCATTATTGGACACCTTAAGGATAAAATAAAAAATGACACCAAAAAATCTCAACCCTGACTACATACAATAGGAATCCAGTGATCAAATTATGGAAAAACAGGTGAAGGGCACTTTCCAGCAAAGGATCCAGCTTTATCAAGTTGTCAAAGCAAGGCAACTCTTGCACCAAGGCAAGTGACTCACCTGGGGCCAAATTCAATAGAAATTTCCTCATCTAATGGGGGCACTCAACACAATGGAGACCATTGCTTCCTAATGGGGGAGGATTGATATATGGATGTTGATTCCCTCCCACCTATTCCAATTGATTCATTTTGGTAGTTTTCTAGTTCGACAATTTTTTCCTACTAACTTCTCGGGTCGTTTTGAGGCCCTAAAAAATGTTTTTAGCGCTCGTCACAGTCAACATGTCTAGGGATCAAAAAATGAAACATGTGTAGTCCTTAGATAGACCTTTCCAATGGGATATCGTGCACCTAAAACGAATATTTTATGCAAAAGTTATGACCCCAGGAAGTTGATGTACTAACTTACCCAAATGGGGCCCACATGACTTTTGGGTGCTTCATCTCCTAGGGTTAGGTTTTTGGATGTCTAGGGTTTTTGACATTCCTGTTTATTGTAAAAATTCCTTGGGAGCCTCATTGTAACCATATTCTTGCGAATGAGTGCAATCGTCACATCGCTTCTCAAAGATAAGCCGCCACCATTCTGGCAAGCTTGTTTTCTGTTGCATTTTATAGTTTCAGCTTATTTCCTTATTTAATAGAAATTGGTTTTATTGTATATTTTTTATTCTATGTTAAGAATCCTTTGATAATAATATGTATTCATTTTATTATGCTCATAAAATACGGATCAAAATCCACCTAGAATATACCCTACAGTGAATGAACAAGGTGAAGAAGCAGGTTTCGGCCTTACAAGAGACAAGAAGGTTACAATAGCTTCCATCAGTGGGGTCCCTAAGTTCAATACCTTCAGGATGAGGGGAGTGCTTCAAGGAAAAAAGGTTTCATTACTCATAGATGGGGGAGATTCACATAACTTGATTGATTCGGCCTTGTTGAATAGAAGACATATACCTATAGTAGATTTTGAGGATTTTCATGTGGAGGTAGCAGGGGGTCACACTATGCCATGTGACAAGCATATTCCAGGGATGAATCTTAAATTGGGGAGACATGGCTTAGCACAATATTTATATGTGATGGATCTACCATACACCAATATTATCTTGGGAGTCCAGTGGCTTAGTACCTTTGGACCTATCACTACCAAGTACAAAACCATGGAGATGTCATTCATTGAAGAGAATGGGGAAAAGGTGATATTAAGAGGGATGACAGGTAATACACATAGATTGGTTACAACAAAGCAAATGGAGGCTACTTTTAGGAGAGAATACATTGTATATGCAACAAAATGCAGAATATCAGTATAGGTGGATAAGGAGGGGCATCCTCATTACTTTAATGGCATTCAAAAAATCATTGACAGTCACAACAAGATTTTTGAACCTATCCCTCCAGGAGCACCACTAGATAGGGTGTTTGAGCATATTATAGAGTTGGAATAAGGCACAAAAGCTATCATCACTACTCCTTATAGACACCCAAAAAGGTATAAGGATGAAATTGAAAAAGCTATTAAAGAACTCTTGGACATGGGTCACATTACACCAAGCTCTAGTCCCTTTGCATCTTCGGTGGTCTTGGTAAAGAAGAAATATGGGACTATGTGCATGTGCATTGACTACAGGGCCTTGAAAAATAATGTTATTAAGAACATATAACCCATCCCTCAGATATATGAGCTATTGGATGAGTTACATGGCGCTATCTACTTCACCAAAATAGACTTGCACTCTGGTTATCATCAAATCAAAATGAGGGATGTGCCAAAAACAACTTTTAGATGTCATTATGGTCATTATGAATTTTTGGTTATGCCCTTTGGGATAACTAATGTGCAATCCACCATTCAATCATGCATGAATCAGGTCTTCAACAAGCAATTGAGGAAGTTTATCTTAGTCTTCTTTGTTGACTTGTTGATTTATAGAAAAACTTGGAAGGATCATCTCAAGCATGTAGACCAAATCTTTAGAATTATGGAGGAACAATCTTTGTATGCAAAAGAGATAAAGTGTGAATTTGGGATGACTGAAGTCCTTTACTTGGGACATATCATTGGGGATAAAGGGGTACATGTGCACCAAGAAAAAATACAGGCTATACTTGACTGGCCAATACCCAAGAATCTTACTGAGTTGAAATGATCCCTTGGTATGTGTAGTTACTACAAGAGGTTTGCCAAAGGATTCTCCCAACTTTGCGCACCCTTGACAGATTTGACCAGGTACATTTAGGTGGACTCAAGAGGAACATGTGACATTTGATAAAATGAAGAAGGTAATGAGCACTTGTTCGGTTCTCTCCTTACCAGATTTCTCGCATCCTTTAATATTGGAGTGTGATGCCTCATGTGAGGGAGTTGGAGCAATTATTATGCAGAATAGACACCCCATTTCCTATGAGAGATGAAAATTGAGGGGGCTTGAGATCCTATACACTGTTTATGGAAAACATATGTTAGTCATTATGCATGCATTGGTTAAATTTAGAGAGTACTTGGTTGGGTGAAATTTGTTGTCAGGACAGATCAAAATAGCCTTAAGTACTTCTTAGACCAAAAGGACCTTAATGAAAGATAACAAAAATGGGTTAGAAAGATCCAAGCTTATGAATTTCACATTGAATTTGTCAAAGGAAAAAACAATGTGGTGGATCATGCTTTGTCCAGGAGGCCTTCAGTATATGCCACAACATATATTTCAGTTGATTGGAAGGCACATCTTTTCGTGGAGTATTCTAAAAATAAGTTTTATTGTGAGTTTATGGATGGGAAGGTACAGGATGATAACTTCAAGATCATGGATGACATCATATACTACAAGGGCTGAATTTTCTTGGTTCCCGAGTCAAAATTTGAAATGAGAGTACTGCAAGCATGCCATGACTCACCATTGGCTAGGCATTAAGATTTGTCAAAACATACATGCAGGTAAGGGAAAGATTTCCATGGAGGGGCATGAAAGAGGATGTAATGCTCCATATCATGGAATGTTCCACTTGTCAGAAGAACAATGAGGAGCACACTCACCCAGCAGGTTTATTGCAACCACTCCCTATTCCAGATCATAAATGGGAGAGTATATCTATGGACTTGGTCACAGGGTTGCCCAAGGTTCAGGGAAAGGATTGCATCTTTGTGGTTGTGGATATATTAACCAAGTTTTCCCATTTCTTTTCCATTTCCACAAATTATAGTGCTTCACAGGTTGCATAATTGTTCTTTAGAGAGATCTTCAAGTTGGATGGTTTACCCAAAACCATAGTGAGTGACAGGGACAATAGGTTCATGAGCACCTTTTGGTAGGAGGTATTCAGGTTAGTAGGTACAACCTTAACCCCCAACACTAGCTATCATCCTCAAACTGATGGAAAGAAAGAGATAGTCAATAAATGGGTGGAATGGTACCTCCAGAATTACGTATCAGGGCAACAAAAGGCATGATTTATGTGGTTACACTTGGGTGAGTATAGCTACAACACCACCTACAACATGTCTATTGGTATGTCACCTTTCAGGGCCTTATACAATTATTATACCCTCACCTTTGTGGAGATTGTATTTGGGGATAGTAGAGAACCTATGGTACAAGATTGGATCCAAAAGAGCCAACATATACTCATATAGGTAAAGAGTCACTTGCACATGGCAAAAAATCAACAAAAGATACAAGCAAGCAAGCATAGGGTGGAGCACACATTTGACGTTGGTGATCTTGTGTACTTAATGCTCCAAGCTTATAGGCATGCATCTATAAAGAGGAATGGCACAAAAAAGCTTCAACCTTTCTTCTTTGGGTCGTACAGGGTGAAAATAAAGGTAGAGGCCATGGCATATGAGATTGATATACCCCTAGGAAGAAAAATACACAATGTTTTCCATGTATCATGTTTGAAAGAGACATAGGGAAACACATCACTCCTATTGAGGAGGGACAATTGATATTGATACCTGAAGAAGTGTTTGAAGTAAGGGAGAAGAGGATAAGGAAGATGAACATTACGGACTACATGATCAAATGGAATTATTTTCCTATAGAGGATGTAGTTTGGGAGAATGAACAGGTTCTTCAGAAAGCAGGGTCAGAATTGCTTGTGGGAAAGCAATGCCTAGTAGGGGAAACTGTAATGTCCCCTACCTCTTGATAAGAGGATTATAGAGACTTAGTAGTCTATATGTTCCCAATAGACTATAGTCTCATGAGAAATGGGGACTAAGAGGCTCCAAAGTGTTCACCTGATCATAATGTTATAATTTAAAAGTGACTTTGGGGAAAAAGGTAAATTAAGTGGGAAAAGGCCACATGAAGAAAAGTAAAGAGTTGGCCTTAGAAGGTGGTAAATTAACTCAAGTGAGAATTAGATCAGGGGTATAAAGGAAAAAGGAGGGTGCCTCACTCCTCGTTCATTTCATTTTCAATTTTTCATCTTGAGCTCTTAAGCTATGGATGTTTAGAGGGTTTTTGGAGAACAAAAACTAGAGATCAGCTCGATGGTGAAAGATTCCACCTCTCCTGGTCCAAGCTTGGCCATGGAGGTGCAATATTCCTCCCCCACAATTCTACAATAGTTACATGTTACTCATCCATTGGAGAAGAGAGGCAATGTGCAATTTATGGGGATTTCCAATAGGAGGGTGCACTTGATGAAGGAGAACTATTCGATCTAGAGAGAGGATGAGGTTTTGGTGGCCAAAACCTATTGGGATCTGATTTTTGGGCCAAGGGAACCTTTCCTAGCCCATTTCGAAGAGGGTTTATTTGGCATATGATTTGTTTGGAGCTTGCCATGATTTCTAGTGAAGGAGGGCACAATGCATAAGGGAGATTTAGTCATTTGAGGTGTCATAACACCTCCAATCAGCCCAAGACTTATCCAAGGGGTTTATATTCTCTCGATCTAATGTTCTATCTATTTTGGAGGGATTTGGAGGCTTAGAAGAGGAGGGACGAAATTTGGTTAAGCTACAACTACAGGGAAGTGTGGAACTCATCTTGGGAGAAAGGTTCCATCTATTGAATGGAAATAAATTAATATTGTATATTCCTACAGGTGTTTGGGTGGCCTTTGGAGAATTGTATCTTCTCTTATTGGACTTGCTTGAGGGTTATTATCATTTTTGCTTCTAGATATCAATTATATTGTTCCATATCTGCAGATCTATTTTATCAGGATCTTCTACTATCTAAATAAAGGTTAGATCTAAAGTTGTTTCTTTTCCATTGTGTTGAATCTCTTGTATATTGTTATTGGATGTGTTTATTACTATATTATTTATACTTGCACACTGAAAATTCCATATAAAATCCATATTGCAAGCCAAAAAAACAAACAATAAACCAAAAAACTCAGCATAAAACCTTTGTTTCCAAGAAAGGAATGGCTTGGGAACATTACATTCTTATGAAGGAATTATCGAAGATCAAACTTCTAAGACTAGGGGTGTAGCTCTTGAAAGTGGCCAACACGTAGAAGAACTAGTCACAATATTTGTATAAATCCTTGCATCTTATGTGAATCCTGTTTTTATCGATCCACCTGGCCAACCACTCACTGATCCACCATCCACGAGATATTTTGATTCTTATTCTTCTTACAATTTACCACCCAGTTCATCCACTACAAAATCTTTTGGTGTGAACCCATTATCTTTTGGTCTTCTTGAAGGACTTGGGAGTTTATCTTTTTCCACAACTCATGCAATTGTTATTGCTGGTGATTTTTCTTTGATGGAAACATCATTGACCTAGGTAACCCCTACTCAACTACTTGTGAATACATCTCCCTTCATGCATGGGTCAGGTACTATTCATGCTTCACTATTTCCACACATGCACACACCAAGTGCTTTACTTGGTCATTCCATCGGTCATATGGCCGCCATTTAAGTCATTCACACAACCATGGTTACACAAGCTACTCAAACTCCATATCAACCATCAAAAATGAGTACACCCTACATTGGAGGTTAATATTCAATGGGAGGCCAACCTTTAGCTGGAGGGAAACCTACAACTGGGGGGAAATATTTCACTAGGGGGAAACCTACATGGTTGCAACATCAAAAAGCCTGGGGGAAAGCCACTCCTGTAATTCCTTCTATCCCTACTACCATTGGCCTGTATTCTGGACAACCATTTCTAGGAGTTGCAAACCCTTTGTGGGGTCAACCCAATCTGGGGGGAATTCCTCATCAAGGAAAATTTTCATATCAATCTGTAAACCCCACGATTCCAATGCAACAATCCCTTCAAACACCTTACATGGGGGGACCATCATGTCAATATTAGTATGTAGGAGGTCCATCTGTTCAATCATAATACATTGGTGGACCACCAGGATAGTCACAGCACATGGGTGGACAACTAGGATAACCACCTTACATGGGTGGACAACTTGGGAAATTGTAGTGTACCTTTAGCTAGACCGAGGCTTATAACACACAATATAGCAATCGGTATACATTCAAGATTTATTATAAACACATGACAGTATAAACACATGCATTTAACACAATTAAACAAATTTAAATTACATAGTGAAACATATCTGGTTACTGCTATAATTAAACATTCCATACCATTTAACAATAATTCATTTACATAGTGGAAAACATGATACATAGACAGCATGGTCATGCACAAGATGATGAAAGCATAATTCAAATACTTATCTTTTAACAGCTGTAGAAATCACCAACCAAGTGCAGGCCTTCCACAAACCTCCTAGCCTTAGGCCACCCTATTCATCAGCTCAACAGTGGGTCACCCCTGAGATGGGACCGAGCTCCACCCCCAAGGCAAGGAATCCTAGGCTAGGCTGAGGTTACAGGGAAGAAAACACAGAAATATCTGGAAGGATTCTTCCCAAAGATGCCATCTTACGCCCACTACTACCAGACTCTCATTCCTCACATGCATGTTCCGCCCGAGAGTATACACCTTCATACGCATAGTCCATCGGTGCTAACCTCCCCTCTGGGTCTCAGCAATAGGCCAGATCAGGAAGTCTCAGAGCCCGTAGCTGGTGCTGGGCACTCTCTGGAAGAAAACACTTCCCAGAAAACTCTTCCACCTGGAAAGAGTTTCTCGCAGGCCTGACAACCTGCCTCTTCCAACATCCACCACCTCCCTCACCTGGAGAGAGGTCATACACAAGCTCAACACAGGCTTACTCTAGCCAGTATGATACGCGTAGACCAGCACTGCGTGACCACTTCAGACAATCGGGAATACAGACTCGGGATTCTCACACAAGCTCAGAAATGGCGGCAAGGTCTCACGGTGTTGGTTCTGGAAACGCGTGACAACAATCCATGCAGGAAATTTCACAGACTCCCTGGTTTCGAATGGGTAAGGAGTGAACTGGATTTTCAGACGGACACAATCTTCTCGGCTCTTAGAACAGAGGGCGTACATGTAATTTTGCAGAACAAACACAGGCTTTATGACTTTTAGAGATGAACCAGGGTATTCTGGCAGAGGTCATACTGGTTCCACGCTTAGAGGTTCGGTTTGAATGGAGAAGCTCTCCTCCCCACGGTTCATCTTGGTGATTATATTTGCATGCACCAGGGTTGACACTTGTCACCCTAGGAACTGCATGTGTTCCACCGCGTGCATCCCCTTGCACGTTCCCTTTCCAAAACTTAGGATAAACAGAAATGCACATGTCTCTTTTTGAAATAATATTAAAATATTATTTCCCAGGCTTAAGCCCCTAGGCTCATCACTCAGCCCCTTTCCCACCTTCCAGCCCCTAGTTCCTTGCCCACTCTGTGGATTCTCAGTCCCCCATCACTCATTCATCGTGGTCGGTCTTCACCTGGCGGTGTTTATATTTTATTGATGTGTTGCATACATATAGATATAAAATCCATGCCCTTGGCCTTCAACCCTTAGGCTCTCTGGACTAATCAAACACATAAGCCTACTAGCTTATACAAAACTTGGCTCACCAGCCTATAACACATATTTACAGTCTCTTTCAGATCATAGTTTACATCGGGCTTGGCCTTGGGGACACTACAATCCCCCTCCCCTTATTTTTTCACTGTCCTCAGTGCAACTTACACTGCCTCTGTGTGTCCTTCAAAATTTTCAAAAAGATGTGGGTACTCTGCCCGCATAACTTCTTCATGCTCCCATGTCACGTCCTCAGGACCGTACCAGGTCCACTGGACCTTTACAAGCTCTATAGATCGATTCTGGAGTTGCTTGCTTTTCCTGTCCAATATGCGCATAGGACGCACTTGCAGGACACCTTCTGGTTCCACCTGAATCACAGTCCAATCGATAACATGATTAGCATCAGGTACATATTTCTTAAGCAGTGAAACATGAAACACATTATGTACATTCATAGATTCAGGTAATGCAAGCATGTATGCAACTGGCCCAATCCTTTCCAGGATCTCAAATGGCCCACAAAATCTTGCTGCCAACTTGGCGCAACTTCCCAATTTCAGGGAACTCCTGTTAGTTTTCACTTTCAGGAAAACATGGCCACCCACTTTAAATTCTCTATGGTTTCTGTTACTATCAGCGTAACTTTTTTGCCTATCCTGAGCAGCTTTCAGATTCTGTTTAATTTTTATCATTTGATCTTCCATCTCTTTGAGTAGTTCAGGTCCAACTATTGTTCTGTCAGCTGGATTATCCCAGCTCACTGGAGTGTTGCACTTTCTTCCATAAAGCGCTTCGAATGGGCTCATCTTCAATGATGCATGGTACCCGTTATTGTAGGCGAATTCTACCAAATGCAGGTAGTCCTCCCACCTTGATGGTTTATCCATCACATACATTCTCAGCATGTCTTCTATTACTCTGTTTACTCTCTTTATCTATCCATCAGACTCAGGATGATATGTTGTACTGAAGTTCAGATTCGTTCTGAATCCCTTGAACAGTCCTCTCCAGAAATTTGAAGTGAATTTCGGGTCCCTATCAGACACAATTGTCTTAGTAATTCCATGCAAGCGTGAAACTTCTTTTAAAAATATATCAGCAACATCTGCTGCTCTGTGGGTGGTTTTCAGTGGAATAAAATGGGCAGCTTTAGTAAGCTTGTTCACCACCACCATGATTGAATCATGTTGCTTTCTTGTTCTGGGCAATCCTGTGATAAAATCCATTGTTACCACATCCCATTTCCACTTAGGAATAGGTAAAGGTTGCAACAACTCAGCTGGGTGTCTGTGCTCAGCCTTGACCTTCTGGCATTCCATACATCTGGCGATGTATTCAGCAATTTCCTTCTTCAACCCCAGCCAAAAATAATGGCTTTTGAATGCTACCACAATCTTCTGATATCCAGGATGTCCAGCATAAACCACATTATGCATTTCTTTTAGAATTTCCAGTTTCAATTCTCGGTCATTAGGTACGTACACTCTGTTTTTATACAGAAGTAAACTATCAGTTCCCAAGGTATAACTTTCCTTGGTTTGTGGTTTCTCATGCTGTTGTAGCTTTGCTACCAGTCTTTTGTACTGTAAATCAACATTTGCAGCTTCAAGAATTATGTCTTTCAACTCAGTTCTGTACATGCTAATGGTTGTAGCATGTAATTCATGCACTTTTCTGTTGAGTGCATCATCCACTTTATTGTCTTTCCCTTTGATATGCCCGATATCAAAGTCATATCCGCACAGAAATTCCAACCATCTTATTTGTCTGGCATTTAAAGTTGGTTGATCAAATAAATACTTCAGACCATTGTGGTCTGTTCTTAATTCGAATTTATTGCCCATGAGGTAATGTCTCCATTTCCTCAATGCATGGACAACTGCTTCCAGCTCTAAATCATGAGTGGCATAATTCTTTTCATGCTCTTTCATCTTTCGGGATTCATAGCAAACTACAAATCCCTTTTGGTTGAGAACTCCTCCTAGCCCCTCCTTACACGCATCTGTGCATACTACATAATCCTTGTCTGGATCTGCAATCTTTAGGATTGGAGCACTAGTGAGCAGCTGCTTCAATTGCTGGAAGCCGCTCTCACATTGTTCAGTCCACTGGAACTTCTTCTCCTTCCTTTGCAAGGAAGTGATAGCATGAGCTATCCTTGAAAACCCAGCTATGAATCTCCTATAATAACCTGCCAAACCCATAAAGGATCTAACTTCTGTCACATTTCTTGGCGTTGGCCACTCTTGAATGGCCTGTACCTTCTCAGGATCCACAATGATCCCTTCTTCGGAAATAATGTGTCCCAGATAATGGATCTGCTTTTGGTAAAATGAGCACTTGCTCAGTTTTGCGTAAAGATGGTGTTCTCTCAACCCCTGCAACACCATTCTAATATGTTGTTTGTGTTCTTCCTCTGTCTTGGAGTACACCAAGATATCGTCCAAGAAGACTATGACAAACTTGTCCAGATAATTTCTGAACACTCCATTCATTAAGCACATGAAGACAACAAGCGCGTTGGACAGTCCAAACAACACCACAATGAACTCATAATGACCGTACCTTGTTCTGAAAGCAGTCTTGTTGATGTCTTCATCTTTTATCCTCACTTGATGATATCCAGATCGAAGATCTATTTTCAAAAATACTTTCGCATCTTTTAACTGATAAAAAAGATCATCAATCCTTGGCAGAGGATACTTGTTCTTGACAGTGACTTTATTCAACTGTCTAAAGTCGATGCACAGTCTCATCGTCCCATATTTCTTCTTCACAAATAGGACTAGGGCTCCCCACGGTGACACGCTGGGACAAATGTAGCCTTTCTTTAATAGCTCTTCGAGCTACAATTGCAACTCTTTCAGCTCTGCTGTACTCATCCTATAAGGAGCTTTCGAAACTGGAGCTGCTCCAGGCATCAGATTTATAGAAAAATTGATATCTCTCTTCGGAGGTAGTCTAGGTACCTCCTAAAATACATCCTTGAACTCCTTGAGTACTTCATGGTTTTCCAAATTCGATACTACATCTTGGAATGCTTCTTCCACTCGGGCTGCAAATAATTGACAGCCCTTCCGATAACATTTCTTCAGCTGCATGGCTGAGATTTCTCTAACAGCCACGGCTCTGGGAATTCCTTGGACTGTTACCTGATTTCCTTCTTCGTTCAGACATGTGAACCTCTTGTTTCAACAATCCAGAAGGGCATGGTGTTGGTCCAACCAGTCCATCCCAATTAAGAAATCATATGAGCCTAAAGGAAGAATGTTCAATTCAGCCTTAGTTCTCATTCCTTTCATGTCCACTGAACAAAACTTAACCAATTCAGTGACCTTCCTCTTGGTCCCTGTGGCTAACTGCACTAACCAAGACTTCTCATGTTTGCTCTTCATTAGATTCAAACCTTCCACCACTCTAGGATCCACATAACTATGGCTAGCCCCTGAATCAATTAAAATAACAAGTGGTCAATTGTTGATCATACCTTCCACTTCAATCATGTGTGATTGAAATTTTGCTTGCTTATTGTCCAGGGCTACGTAGATTCTCGACATTCTGCTGCCCATATCCTCCACTGTTTCAGCTTGCTGAACAGTATGGATAGTTCTTGCTTTACCATTTTTATGGGGACAATCTCTGTACTTGTGGTTTCCTTGACAACCCCAACACTGAATGGGCGTCAGTCTCTGTCTTTGTGCTCCCTCCTCAGTCCTTCTTGGCTCTCTAAACGATGGTTGTCCCTGACGAATATTTCAGAAAAAGGAAGGCTTTTCTCCCTTCTACCTTTGTTCTTTCTTAAACCTCTTCCGGTCATCCCAAGCCTTCCGAAAGGTAGGCTTTTCTCTTTACTGTTCGTATAATCATTTCTCCCTTCTTATCGTTTCTTCCATAGTCTTAGGATCATCATATTGAATTGTTTCACCAATAGAAGGTGGCAGTCCACTCAGATACCTCTGAATTTTGACAGCCTCGTCCTTGATGAATGGAACATACTTCAACAGTTCCAGAAAACTTTGTTCATACTCATCAATGGTCATGTTGCCTAGCTTGGGTTCAAAGAACTCCTTCATCTTTCTGTCATAGTATCTTTTAGTCAGGTATTTCTTCTTGAAATACCTCTTAAACTCCTTCCATGTGACCTCTTTCTCTCTGATGTGTTGTACCTGCACAAACTGATCCCACCACATGGACGCTTTTCCTTTCAGCTGGTACATTGCAATTCTTCCCTCTGCATGGGCGGAATAATTCTGCAATTGGAAGTATTTCTTCATGCCCAGTAACCATGTCTCAGCATCCTCCTCCTTCTTATGTTCTCCATCGAATGTTGGAGGCTTAATCTTGTTCATCTCTCCTTTCAATTCCTCCCTTCCAGATTTTCGATGTTTTCTGGTAGGGGACGGGCTTGAACTACTGTATGTCTCCCTGTCCGAATGTTTTTGGGGGCGACTGTGACGTCGGCTACCACTCCTCGATCTACTTCTTCTCCCATGGTCTCTATGACTCTCCGTCGTACTTGAGTCTCTTCCCTTCTCAAGTTTCTTCTCTATTCTTTCCAGACTCTGCAATAATTTTAAGTTTAATTTCCCTTGCCGATCCTTGACTTTCATGAGCTTTCGGCTATCGGCTCGACGCTCCTTGGCCTCTCTTTGCCATCCTTCAAGGATTTTCATTATATGTCCTTCCTTATCCATCTCCTTTCCATGCCCATTAGAGTTCGATCCTTCGACTCCTAGGTTAACATCCTTTCCTTCCCGTTCGTCTTCCATTTCAGGGGTAATTTGCACTCTTCCCCACTCCATACTCGGCGTTGATTAACTGGAGTTTTTGCCTCTGTTGTATTTTGAACACGCACTGTGAAATCCCATTCAAAATTGTCAGGCCATTAAACTTCATGAATAATCCACAACGTTTATAACTAATATGAACAAGAACGAAAGACATTTCATCTTCACAAGTTTTCTGAGCTCTATCTAACTCTGTGTTTTTCGGGTTTCTTGAAATTATCCTATTTCCCTATTGAAAAATTTTCCTCCCACAAGAAACTCTTTGAGGTCTCCCTTCCTTCTATTGGGGTTACCTCTATCGGGATTTTGAAACTGGCAGTGTTCTGGTGGGTTGAATCTCCGATTTCCGATTTCCGATGCGCTACCTTTACGTGTTAGCCCCTGCTATGGGCTCTACACCATGTGACCGCTGACTCGTGACCTCGGCCCTTTCCCTTATCGGGGTTCGTGGTTTTGCAAATCGAAATGCGCCAAAACTCTTGACAGCGGAATCCTCGATTTCCCGATTTCCGATGGACTCTGTCCGTGCTAGCCCTCCGGGGTATACCCTCACCACATGACCACTGCCCATGACCGTGATCAATCCTCCTATCGGGGTTTCAGGATTTGTGATGTCGCGATGCACATGCATTCACAACCCCCGATCCTCCGATTCCCGATGTGCTTTTACACTGGCTAGCTCTCCTGGCTCAGCCTCTGGTCCACCTGACCATACTATATGACCTCCACCTTACCCCGTTGGGGTTTTGGCGGTTTCAATGTCAAAGCGCATACGCTCACGGGATCCCCGACATCCCAATTAACGATATGCCAACGTGCCTTTTGCTTTAACCCTTCACAGTTAAGCCCAGGTCCATGTGACCTCTACCCTGTGACCATACTCAAAGCTCTCATAGGGTTTTGGGGTTCAGAGTTTCAAAGTGTATGAATCACTTGTCACCCGAGTTCCCGATTTCCCGATGAACTTCAAACACCGATGGACTTACTCCTTGTCGGGACTTTCCCCGATGGTAGATCTCTGCCACATGTCCCCTAATATGAACGGTCTGGATCTTGTCACGAAATCGTATATCGCGATTCCGTGTGACGAGATCCCTATGTGCTCGAGAACTTCGATTCTCTGAATTCCGACTCTCTCCAGGATTCTGACACATGTCTTCCTTGGGATCCTACAACTATGATCCCTCCGTCATTCCAGGGCCTCTCCTCTACCCATGAGGACTTAAACCCTGTGCAACTTCTGTCAACTTGGACGGTTGACGGGTAATCCCACAGTGATCTTACGACTCACGACCCTCCCGAGTTTAACTCCTATACACTCCGGGCCATACCAGGGTCCGAAATTGGTCTTCCAAACACAATTTCTCCTCTCACCCTCGGTCCAAAGACCACTCAAATGGCCCATCTAGGATCAGTTTCGAAACCTTGGCTCTAATACCAATTTGTAGTGTACCTTTAGCTAGACCGAGGCTTATAACTCACAATATAGCAATCGGTATACACTCAAGCTTGATTATAAACACAGGATAGTATAAACACATGCATTTAACACAATTAAACATATTTAAATTACAGAGTGAAACATATCTGGTTACTGCTATAATTAAACATTCCATACCATTTAACAATAATTCATTTACACAGCGGAAAACATGATACATAGACAGCACGGTCATGCACAAGATGATGAAAGAATAATTCAAATACTTATCTTTTAATAGGTGTAGAAATCACCAACCAAGTGCAGGCCTTCCACGAACCTCCCAGCCTTAGACCACACTGTTCATCAGCTCAACAGTGGGTCACCCCCGAGCTAGGACCGAGCTCCACCCCCAAGGCAAGGAATCCTAGGCTAGGCTGAGGTTATAGGGAAGACAACACAGAAATATCTGGAAGGATTCTTCCCAAAGATGCCATCTTACGCCCACTACTACCAGATTCTCATTCCCCACATGCCTGTTCCACCTGAGAGTATACACCTTCACACGCACATTCCATCGATGCTAACCTCCCCTCTGGGTCTCGGAAACAGACCGGATCAGGAAGTCTCAGAGCCCGTAGCTGGTGTTGGGCACTCTCTAGAAGAAAACACTTCCCAGCAAACTCTTACACCTGGAAAGAGTTGCTCGCAGGCCTAACAACCTGCCTCTGCCAACATCCACCACCTCCCTCACCTAGAGAGAGGTCATACACAAGCTTAGCACAGCCTTACTCTGGCCAGTATGATACACATAGACCAGCACTGCGTGACCACCTCAGAAAATCAGGAATACAGACTCGGGCTTCTCACACAATCTCAGCAATGGCGGCAAGGTCTCACGGTGTTGGTTCTGGAAACGCCTGACAACAATCCACGCAGGAAATTTCACAGACTTCCTAGTTTCGAACGGGTAAGGAGTGAACTGGCTTTTTAGACAGACACAATCTTCTCGGCTCTCAGAACAGAGGGTGTACACGTAATTTTGCAGAACAAACACAGGCTTTACGGCTTTCAGAGATGAACCAGGGTATTCTGGCAGAGGTCGTACTGGTTCCACGCTCAGAGGTTCGGTTCGAATGGAGAAGCTCTCCTCCCCATGGTTTAGCTCGGTGATTATATTTGCATTCACCAGGGTTGACACTTGTCACCCTGGGAACTGCATGTGTTCCACCACGTGCATCCCCTTGCACGTTCCCTTTCCAAAACTTAGGATAAACAGAAATGCACATGTCTCTTTTTGAAATAATATTAAAATATTATTTCCCAGGCTTAAGCCCCTTGGCTCATCACTCAGCCCCTTTCCCACCTTCCAACCCCTAGTTCCTTGCCCACTATGTGGACGCTCAGTCCCCCATCACTCATTCATCGTGGTCGGTCTGCACCTAGCGGTGTTTATATTTTATTGATGTGTTGCATACATACAGATACAAAATCCAGGCCCTTGGCCTTCAACCCTTAGGCTCTCTATCCTAATCAAACACATAAGCCTACTGGCTTATACAAAACTTGGCTCACCAGCCTATAACACATATTTACAGTCTCCTTCAGATCATAGTTTACATCGGGCTCGGCCTTGGGGACACTACCAAAACCACCATATATGGGAGTACCATCTAGTTTTTCCATCTCGCTGCACCCTGGATATGGTCCTACTAGTGTTTCCATGCCATATGGTTACCACCAGTATCCACATGCTAACTGACAACTTCCATTCTTGGCTATGCTAGATCTGCCAGATCTGTCATGTTTGACAAACAATCCCATTCAACATGCCTTGTTTTGGCCCGCCATCCTTGCCAAATTACCATCCAACATCCCGAAATTTGACGGAAAACCTAGGGAGGATCCTAACAATCATGTTATAAATTTCCATTTATGGTGTTCTTCCAACTCTTTGATGGATGATTCCATCCATCTTAGGATTTTCTAGAGAACACTTATAGGTGCAACAACGAAATGGTATATTGAGCTTCTGCATAACTCTTTTGTCGACTTTAATTCTCTTTCCATGGATTTCCTGACACATTTTCAGTTTCCTATACGGTACGATACTTGTACATATATTTTGAACTCACTCCAAAAATCATCTTCCACCCACATATATGATCATATTTATGAGTGGAGACGGTGGAGATGGTTGATTAAAGCTCCATTTCTGGACCAACTCCTTGTGGATTGGTTTACAAAGTCTCTCTTGCCTCCCATTGACCACAATGTTTCTATAGGAATTTTTGTTAATGAGGAGCATGATATCAGTCGTTTGCAATATTTGGACTTGGTATATTCCCATTTTGACACACTTTATGATCTGATCCCTAACACTCCTCACCCGTCAAACGATCCGACAAGACCTGCTTCGGAACCAGGTTCCATTTCAAACACCAACACTACTCCCACCCCTGCTCAAACCTCTAAGGTGAATGCATTCCAATCCACTTCATCTCAGCAAATAGGAGGTAAGAATAAAATCAAGGGTAAATCCGAGACTACAAAGACTATTGATACTCAACCGAATAGGAAGGCTAAGTTTCCTTGCATGATTTTTGAGGAAGACCACTACACAAAACACTGCCCTCATTATGAAGAAGTCGTTAAATCTCTGAAGGGTACCTCCCAACTAGTTCAAAAAAAACATCTGGTTGCACAAAATCCTGCCCCTTCACAAGGGAGTAATGAAGGTCATTCCCACAATGGGGATGCTTCTTTGAGCACTTCTCAAGTGTACATGTTTAAGGCAGTGATTGTAATGAATCGAGAAAATACTTATGACACTCCTCTAGGTGATTAGGCTAAAATAAAGGTTGTCGATCAACCCTCCACATCCACTCCACCATATTCAACTCCTCTTCAGATTGAGAATCCAACGTTTGACGCAGTTTTGCGCCCGCCCAAGAGTGCAATTCTAAAAATGACATTTAATCCAAATTCCCACGCTGCCCAAATCTACCACATTGTTGAAGATTTGGCACAAGAACCTTGTACTATGTTAACCCTTGAAGTTCTACAGAACTTTATAAGTTAACATAGAACCCTGTTGTCATCCATTGGAGCTATGGATCTCGAGGAGTCAAATATGATTACGTTTAATATGGATTAATTTGAGAGGCTCTCACACCACCTTGCATTCCAAATTCAAATTTCAGTTGGTGGGAATAAAATCATTCACACTATTTTGGATAAGGGATCCTCCACCTATGTCATGTATTTTCCTTGTTGGAGAGCCCTTGGTTCTCCTAAACTTACCCCGTCTCCCACCACCCTAAAAGTGTTTGATGGACGTGGTTTCCAACCTCACGGACTCTTGCAATATTTCTCTATAACATTGAAGGGTAAGACTGTTTCAGTTGATATATAAGTGGTTGATGCACCCCTGGATTACAATTTGTTACTTGTTCGTAGTTGGTTCTATGCGATGACTATTGTTGCATCTTCAGTGTTTCGTATTTTACGATTTCCCCGTCAAGGAAAAATTATCACTGTTGACCAACTTAACTATATAACTCCAGATCTCCACAATGATGCAATGAATAATGTTTGTTTTCTAGGACATTCTAGTCTTGAGAGTGTAAGAGTAGGTCTTCTTAAGGATTCCTTTCTCATAGGGGTTTTTCCTTTGCCCACTCCTGCGACCCCACAGGTTTCCACGTTAAATATGATTTTGAATCAAGTGCGACAATCCCTAGAATCACTTGATCCTTTGGTAGTACCTAGTCTCGATGAGCATAGTTCTTTTACCGTGTCAAGATAATTAAAAAATGAAATAGAATCTTACAAGCATAGTGCATTGTATCTGTCAATATCGTTAAAAAATGAAACAGACCCCCCTCCATTCACATCAAGTCTCACTCTTCTTATTTCCTTGTTTAGTAACTATACGCCTAAACAAGGAAAGAAGAAGAGTCGTCGGAGGAAGCAACGCTTAGGGGGGAGGTCTCCAGCCTTTGGAAATCATGCTGGAGCGAAGCCACTAGCCTCTACCAAATAAATTGGGGGAGAAACACCTCTAGAGAGACACATTCTAGGAGTGATCCTCTTTTGAGGGTCGTTCCCATCATAACGTAATACTCTTTTCTAGAACGAGCTTAGTCTTTGTTCTTTCTCGTGCTCATTAATACATGGGAATAGGTTATCGAGTATACTTTTATATATTTTTCGGACTCATAAAAGCTATATGAAAAAGGAACTCTTTGGAGTTTCTTTTAAGCTCTTTTTATACTCCCCAAACATGAAAAAAATGTTGAGTGAGATTGATTCCTTTCACACTCATTAAAAGTTTTGAAAGGACGTCTTTCGAGTGGTAGTTTATCTCTTTTTCATCCTCATGAGACTAATTACGAAAAATGAATACTCTAGTCAACCATGACTAGGAGATTTCTCCCCTATATTGTTTTACACTTTTTTCAGGCTTGGGAGACTAAATTTACAAAAAAATCATCCATGGAGTCGTCTTTAAGTTCTTTTCAGAATCTCTAAACATGAAAACCACCAAGTTTACCTTCTTTAGGCTCATAAAAGTATGCATCGAAATACCTATGTGAGTCTAATATCCATGACCCATACAAGACCGAACCCCTCATTCCTCAGGTTTGTTAAACATATTTCGTGGGGCTTATCTGAAGAATGAGCTATACCGATCATCTGTTACCCTCCTCAAGCTCATTAAAAAATAAATAGGTACACACCAATCATGGTGGGGGGGAAGTTGAAGGAAGTGGTTCAAGTTTTTTTGGAATCCTTTAAGGTATTTATATTTGTCTCCCTTGAACATGGAACCTATTTGCATCTCATCTTATAGTTGGGTAATCTGCTTGTCTCTGAGTCATACCAATTCCATGTGTCGTTGTACTTTTTCATTCCAGTCGAAGAGTGATCTTATTTCCATTAAATTATGTTCTTGGTACTCGTCGAGTCAATGATACCAAGTCCTTTGTCATGCCTCATCATGTTCAAGGGATGTTTCACTTCAAACCATCCATCTACAATATTACCAGTTTCCATTTTTTGTGTCAATCCATACTCATTTTATCCACCATCTTACATCACTTTATTGTGTTTGTTTCGTGTTTATTATGGGGGACACATCATGGCCCTCCTTCGACGATTCTTTTCATGTTGACTTCAACACATTATCCAAGAATTAGACTTAGAAACCAATTAGTACCTTGGGACATGCATGCCTCAATGGAAGGTCTCCTCGCTTTCAGCAATAGGTTTACACCATTGACCTCTGATCGAATGATTCCATGAATGTTCAACCTCATATCATTTATTCACATTCGATGGAATTCACTAAAGGTACCATGGGAACCATTGTCATCATTGGTCATTTCCCTCACACTTGTTAACGTTATACCTCAATGAATAGTAATCAAGAGGTTTCTACCATGTTCGACATCAAGTCATTTATTCACATGGCTAGATTCGTACCACATCAGGATCGAGACAAAGACCCTAGGTTAGGAGCTCACTCTATTATGTGTTTTTCCTAGGCTACAATGGAGATTATCTGAGCATGTAAAATATTTCAGTACAATCACCATGCTAGAAATCTTACTGATATATATATATATATATATATATATATATATATATATATATATATATATATATATATATATGTATGTATTGATCCATGGCTATGCTTTGTTATCTTGTAGTTCCACTGTGTATTTTTCATGGTTGCGATTAGTTCATGTCATGGAGGTATGGATCCACATTGTATCTTTGGTGGCCATATCCCTAGTCAGTATTCTCATGGATATCTAATGTATTGGCTGGCAGACATTCTTTGAGTCATCTCATATTCCGAGCATAGGTATGCCTGCCTCAGAAATGGAACATATATGTATATTGAATGATGATTTTTTTCAGCTTCTTCCAGGTTCTCCTACTCCATCACCCTTTCATTGAAGAATTTTTAAAGTGTTTATGCCATCAGTTTCTCTTCTAATCTCATACTTTAGGGGGCATTTGTTACACACCAAAATTTCACACTCGAGTGTGGCACCCTATGTGTCGCAAGTGTCGCAAAGTGACGTATGCACCTTGTTAAGTGTCACATGCACTATCGTCAATGTTGTATGCACCTTACCAAGTGTCACATTCTCTTTGCTAAGTATCAAAATCTATTGACACCATATTAACATTTGTCACAATCCCTAAGTCAGGTTGGAAGAAGAATCCCTATCATTTGACAATCAAAACACACCTTTTTCTTGGAAAAATCGACCATTTTTTGGCATTTTAGAAGGGTGGTGCTCCCCTACCCATGCTGAGGGGTTCCAACACTCCCCCTAAGAATACTAGGGGGAACCAATGGTTCTCTATCTCTCACTAAGGGGGGGAGCTAGTCTTGTTAGAGGAAAATATGAGATCTTCCTCCTTTTCCTAAGGGCCAACTCTCTTGGGATGAGGTTGTTTGTGCTCGAATCCTATAATATGGCTCTATCCTATGATCTATTCCCAACTTAAGGATCCATATCCTCAAAAATATCCCTCGTTTTCTCATTATGGTTATGCCTCTCAAGCCTATATATTGAAGGTATTTCCAAGGTGAAGGGGGGGAGAATTCAGATATCAAATCTTTGATCTTGGTAGAAGCATCAATGTTTTGATTTCAAGGTTTTCATGCAAGGGATGAATGAGGAGAGCTTGGAGAAGTTACTTCACTATCAAGTATGCTTTGTAAGTTCCTCTTTTTGGATTTCCAATTAATATAAACTTGGCATATTCCCTTCAAGTTCATGTGTTCTACATCTACATTTTCTTGTCTATTGTCATTTCAGTCTTCATAGATAAATCTACTTTATTTGATCATATAGAGTAGGAGGAAGATTTCCTTTTCTATTCTTTGCAGGGCTTCAGTTGCATTGAGGATCTTGGAGATCAATCCCATGGATTGGAGAAACGAGGATAGACATCGCAATAAGGTACGCCACATTCTTCTTCTCTCTTTCTTGATTGATTAAGTTAGATCTATAGGGAAAGCAGTAACCACTTGTTCACGTCTATATTTGGAACAAAGATAGGGAGCTTAGCCTATTCGCAGGGTAAGATTTATCATAACATGGAGCTCTACGCATGTTGGAAGTTTCCCTGTAGATAAGAGACAAGTGAACATTGCATCCAGTTCTAAATGTCAATAAAAGTTTGTTTACTTTTGTTATTTTCCAATTAAGGTTTTGTTTATTTGATTTCAACGACTATATTTCCATCTACCTTACTATATTTATTTTCTTTTCACAACTATATTCCATTTTTTTCCTCTGAATATTCTATTTCAAATACCAAGGAACACCAAAAAATTCTAATTGAATGACCATATGTAAGTATACAAGTGAAGCAAAATGACATGTTCAATCTTGTGTTTTATTTTGAGGTACATAGGTTTTTTGTTATTTTTCAATGCATTTATAGATTAATACAATTTATTTAATCTAGGAGTCTAACATTATTGTCCTTATGTGTGCCTATGTTATCCAAAGAATCATAGGTAGATGAAGACCCATCGATAAGTCTAACAATGGTGTTTTTCAACACTACCAAATAAATTCTTGAAAAAATGAAATGCATTATTTCAAACCTAATTTCATTACTTATTTCACATTTCCTAACTCTGCTAACTTTGCCTTATTTGTTTCATGAAATGAACTCCACCTTTCACCATTAATTCACCCCTATTAACTTCTATTTCTCCACACACTTGTCTTTTAACTAGAGTTATAGGCACTCCTCATGAATAAGACACACTTATATTTTCCCTGGAGTCATAGATACAACTCATGACTCTTGGGTGGGTTTGCGCATAAACCTTGGAGTAGTTTCTTTGGTTGCATTGTCTAGGTTTGAGGCTTTCCTACTAGATTCAAGGTTGATTCTTAGTCACAATTGTATCCAATCCCTCTCTGAACCCCTCCATTTATCTTTCTAAATATCAAAATCAATACCTCTCTGCAAAGACAAATGTCAAGCTCAATCCCTCTCTATAGACAGGGAGATGAAGGTACTTCATTGTTATGTTTCCACTTGTAAATTACCATACACTAAGGTAGAACTAAGAGGAAAGGGAGTCTTAATATGATAAGGATATTTCAATCATGATTTTAGGCTTGCAAATAATTCATGCCCATAATCATAAGGATATTGCAATCATGATTTTAGGCTTGCAAATAATTCATGCCCATAATCTAGACATTGTAGGTATGTCATTTAAATATTTTGTTTTCTATGAAAAAAATGATGGTAAACCTTTGTGAAATAATCGAATGACTAAAAAAACTCCAAGTTTAAAGATTAAAACATCTGAAAAACATACATTGTCTTCGTAACCTTTGGAAAAAGAAATAGAAATCTAGCATAGACAAGTCATAATCAAGAGTTTAATTGATTGCTCCAAAAATTTGTAGATGGGTTTAACAATCTTGACCCTTACCCAACACCCAATAAACTAATAAAATAATGGGATATAGTCTCATTGGAAATGGAATTATTCAAAGTTTGTAGTTGGAAAAGTTGATTGGAAGTCACTCACTCAGTCGAGCATAATAATACTCAAATACCAAACAATGTCATTTTTCAAATACCAAACTCAGATTTTATTAATAGTGTTATTTTTAAATGGAGAGGTACAAAGGTTGTGTTGATGATATTTTCTATGTGGCCCCTTTTTATTTTTTCCTCATGTCTAATAATTAGTTTATGAGTTATATGAAGTACCTCAATAATTTTAAGTGTATTGTATAAATTGAATAATAACATAGATTAAAGTTTAACTAAAACACTTCACTTTTCAACATCTCTAAAAAGTTAGATGTCTCTTTAATTTTTAATTAATAAAAATGATAATATCATTGTAACAATGTATATGTACTTATATCATTCTATAGTCAAAATATATCTAGAAATTAAGAATCAATCCCTCTCTGGACCCCTCCATTTATCTTTCTAAATATCAAAATCAATACCTCTCTGTAAAGCCAAATGTCAAGCTCAATCTCTCTCTATAGACAGGGAGATGAAGGTACTTCATTGTTATGTTTCCACTTGTAAATTACCATACACTAAGGTAGAACTAAGAGGAAAGGGAGTCTTAATATGATAAGGATATTTCAATCATGATTTTAGGCTTGCAAATAATTCATGCTCATAATTATAAGGATATTGCAATCATGATTTTAGGCTTGCAAATAATTCATGCCCATAATCTAGACACTTTAGGCATGCCATTTAAATATTTTGTTTTCTATGGAAAAAATGATGGTAAACCTTTGTGAAATAACTAAATGACTAAAAAAACTCCAAGTTTAAAGATTAAGACATCTGAAAAACATACATTGTCGTCTTATCCTTTGGAAAAAGAAATAGAAAGCTAGCATAGACAAGTCATAATCAAGAGTTTAATTGATTGCTCCAAAGACTTGTAGATGGGTTTAACAATCTTGACCCCTACCCAACACCTAATAAACTAATAAAATAATGGGATATAGTCTCATTGGAAATGGAATTATTCAAAGTTTGTAGTTGGAAAAGTCGATTAGAAGTCACTCACTCAGTCGAGCATAATAATACTCAAATACCAAACAATGTCATGTTTCAAATACCAAACTTAGATTTTATTAATAGTGTTATTTTTAAATGGAGAGGTACAAAGGTTGTGTTGATGATATTTTCTATGTGACCCCTTTTTATTTTTTCCTCGTGTCTAATAATTAGTTTATGAGTCATATGAAGTATCTCAATAATTTTAAGTGTATTGTATAAATTGAATAATAACATAGATTAAAGTTTAACTAAAACACTTCACTTTTCAACATCTCTTAAAAGTTAGATGTCTATTTAATTTTTAATTAATAAAAATGATAATATCATTGTAACAATGTATATGTACTTATATCATTCTATAGTCAAAATATATCTAGAAATTAAGAATCAATCCCTGTCTGAACCCCTCCATTTATCTTTCTAAATATCAAAATCAATACCTCTCTGCAAAGCCAAATGTCAAGCTCAATCGCTCTCTATAGACAGGGAGATGAAGGTACTTCATTATTATGTTTCCACTTGTAAATTACCATACACTAAGGTAGAACTAAGAGGAAAGGGAGTCTTAATATGATAAGGATATTGCAATCATGATTTTAGGGTTGCAAATAATTCATGCCCAATATCTTAAGGATATTGCAATCATGATTTTAGGCCTGCAAATAATTCATGCCCATAATCTAGACACTGTAGGTATACCATTTAAATATTTTGTTTTCTATGGAAAAAATTATGATAAACCTTTGTGAATTAATTGAATGATTAAAAAAACTCCAAGTTTAAAGATTAAGACATCTGAAAAACATACATTGTCTTCTTATCCTTTGGAAAAAGAAATAGAAAGCTAACATAGACAATTCATAATCAAGAGTTTAATTGATTGCTTCAAAGACTTGTAGATGAGTTTAACAATCTTGACCCCTACCCAACACCTAATAAACTAATAAAATAATGGGATATAGTCTCATTGGAAATGGAATTATTCAAAGTTTGTAGTTGGCAAAGTACATTGGAGGTCACTCACTCAATCGAGCATAATAATACTCAAATACAAAACAATGTCATTTTTCAAATACCAAACTTATATTTTATTAATAGTGTCATTTTTAAATGGAGAGGTACAAAGGTTGTGTTGATGATATTTTCTATGTGACGCTTTATTATTTTTTTCCTCATGTCTAATAATTAGTTTATGAGTCATATGAAGTACCTCAGTAATTTTAAGTGTATTATATAAATTGAATAATAACATAGATTAAAGTTTAACTGAAACACTTTACTAGTTAAATGTCTCTTTAATTTTTAATGAATAAAAATGATAATATCATTGTAACAATGTATATGTACTTATATCATTCTATAGTCAAAATATATATAGAAATTAAGAATCAATCACTCTCTGAACCCCTCCATTTATCTTTCTAAATATCAAAATCAATACCTCTCTGCAAAACCAAATGTCAAGCTCAATCCCTCTCTATAGACAGGGAGATGAAGGTACTTCATTGTTATGTTTCCACTTGTAAATTACCATACACTGAGGTATAACTAAGAGGAAAGGGAGTCTTAATAGGATAAGGATATTGCAATCATAATTTTAGCCTTGCAAATAATTCATACCCATAATCATAAGGATATTGCAATCATGATTTTAGGCTTGCAAATAATTCGTGTTCATAATCTAGACAATCATGATTTTAGGCTTGCAAATAATTCGTGTTCATAATCTAGACATTGTAGGTATGTACTTTAATTTTTTTTTTCTATGGAAAAATTTATGGTAAACCTTTGTGAAATAACTGAATGACTAAAAAACTCCAAGTTTAAAGATTAAGACATCTAAAAAAACATACATTATCTTCTTATCCTTTGGAAAAAAAAATAAAAAGCTAATATAGACAAATTATAATCAAAAGTTTAAAAGTTTAATTGATTGCTCCAAAGATTTATAGATGAGTTTAACAATTTTGACCCTACCCAACACCCAATAAACTAATAAAATAATGGGATACAGGTTCATTGAAAATGAAATTATTCAAAATTTGTAGTTAGCAAAGTAGATTGGAAGTCACTGACTCAACTGAGCATAATAATACTCAAATACCAAACAATGTCATTTTTCAAGTATCAAACTTAGAGTTAAGATTTTATTAATAGTGTTATTTTTAAATGGAAAGGTACAAAAGTTGTGTTGATGATATCTTCTATATGGCCCCTCTTTATTTTTTTCCGTGTCTAATAATTAGTTTATGAGTCATATGAAGTACCTTAGTAATTTTTATATGCGTGACAAAGAGAGTGAGAGAAAGGCTCTAAAGGGCACCTTGTTAAAATATTGAGAAAAGGGTGCGAAGTCCATAACGTGGAAGAACCTTATTGAAGTGATTTAAGTTATTGATTTCACATTCCATGGGTATTTTCCATGTGGATACAAAAGTATTTGAGCACTTGATTTTTCTCTACATTTCACATGCCACACCAAAGTGCCATGTGGATGTGGAAGACCTTGCACCATACTCTTTACCTCCACACTGTTGCATGCCACACCAAAATGCCATGTGAGCGTTGAACAACTTGCACATGCCACACCTCTTCACTTCTCTGCAACTTGTGCTCATCACCATCTCTCACCTCTATGTCTCTCTCCCACGTGACTTTTAGGATGCAAGTGCAAAATCCCTTGCTTTTCCCCTTATTACCACATTCTTCATTATGCATGCCCGTGTATGACTTACAAGTGGATCCTTGTAAAATGATAGGTGATATCATCATTTAAATGACAACATGGATCTTTATGACGAATATGGTTACATACTATGAGATTCGATCGTGTTCATTTTTTAAAGGAAAAATAAAGTGCTAACCATGCATGTTCTTTTGGCCATATTTTGGGATTACAAATAATTAATAAAAAAGAAGTTGGAACCCAAAATGAATCTAGAAACCTTTGTGGAGACACTCTCAACTCATTAGTTCAAAATAGCAAAGGCTTCTATTGTAATATCATTCATAAATGGTACTCTAAAATGCAAGAAGAGAGTCAAAAGGAGAAAAAGATTTGGACTATAGGTTAGCAAAGATTGGTGGCGTGGAAGAGGTTTTTGATCTTAGAGGTAATACATAAGTGTAAAAAGTGATTTGATGTTAAACATAGACTTGTGAATGTAAATGAAGAATATAATACTCTCATACCTCTAACACTTTTAATCTTTTGAAGAAAGCTCCACCTCCCAAAACCAACGAAGTTTTTTCAGTGTTTTCAAGGTTGATTACTTCTTGGATGTGCATGGGGTGGATGAAATATTCTAAATGAGTGGCTTTCACGACCAATTTTGGGTAGTTCCAAGTCATACCAAAATGAGGATAGTGAGCTTGTTGAACCATATCATTAACTGTCTTGGATTTTTGCTCAAGTAATTGGCCAAGAGACTATCACATAAGTACCTAGGTATGAACTATATGCTATGTATTATACCTTACATAAGGATGCAATGTTCAACTAGGGTGAACTCAGTTCAAATGAAGTTGCTCATCAATTGGAAAATCTCATTAAGACCAAAAGGTTTTTCACATCATCATACTTGGTTTTTGTATTGGTATTCTATAATTATTTTGAGAGGTTGGAGCCAAGAGAAGACATCAACTCTAAGATGGACCCAATTCAAGATTGGTACCCAGTTCTAGTAAGGAACAAATTCCATTTCCATTTATATATAGTTCACGATTCCTTTGTTGGAAGGTTCAAGTGTATGTTTATCGAGAGGGAGCCTGACCCATTTATCATGGAAGATGAGAATTTATCATAGGGAAGGGAGAATGCTTTTATGAAAAAATTTTCCCTTATATTAGGTTGTATGCATTTGAATGAAAGTCGTTTTTCCTTTCGAAATATGTATGTGATCATTTTTTTTATTGATATATGCATACAATATGTGAAGTGGTCTATTTTATTTGACCAAAAGAAGAAGTAGTAATTCATTTCCACCTCTTCCAAATTCATGGGATTCATTGTTAGAAGCATTACACATTTGGTCGAGATTGCATGGGGTTTTAGTTGATTTGATGTAAATGATGCATATGCAATTAGGGGTTTTGATCCCAAAGGGATTTTCAAAACCCATGAGATTTTAGTCAATTATAATACCTACTTTTCTAAAGTAGAAGAACATGTATAAGGAGCTCGAGATAATGAGGATTATGATATAGAAGTTAAAGGGACTAATAGAGTATTTACTCCCATGCATATCCCTAGTGTTAAGAATAAGGAGCTAGTTCTTCTTGATGATGATCAGACCTTACTCAACTCAAATATGTTGTTGAAGAAGAAAATTCCCCAAGAAAAGAAAGGTTGATAAGGAATTTCAAATGAACCAAGCCCTAAAGGAAGGCAAAGATGAAGATATATGGAGTTGGTGGATGAGGAGGATCTATAACTCTATCAACTAGGAATACTCCACACCAGTACAAAATGGATAATTTGTGACTACACGACCAAAAAAGTTAGTTGCGACATTTTGTATAAGCTAAATACTAGCAAATTTGAGCAAGTTTGATGTATTTTAAGTGATGTAGCTATAATTATTAACATACACTACTAATATAGATTAGGGATAAATCATTATATAAGACTAGACAACAACTATGTAAATATAAATTAATATTATTTATTACTTATATGTAATTGGGAATTAGTACAATATAATTATTTACATAATGAATTTCAACTCCTATCCACATTTTTCCTAGGTTAATGCTAGCCACAACCAAAAACATATCTTGTTAATTCTTAAATATTTATTTTGATCAAAATTTGACAAGTTCCACTTAATATATTTGGATCGAGTGGGTGAGCATTGTACATTTTGTCTTCTATCAAGGCCATGCCTACACCATATAATTCAACATCACCAAATTGATGTATGTGTATACCTCTATCTTATTTAATGTGGGACAAGAGATTACAAATTAATAATTTACCCTACCTCTCTGAATTTGAACCTGTTACCTGGAAGGAGAAATTACATAATCAAGTATGGTATGCTTAAACACACTAAACTTAGATTATAATATTAGATCTTATAATCACAATGCTATAATATATTTCTAGTTATAAGTTAATTATAATATATCTTTGATATATTTAATTATAATATAGCCTAGTGACATAATATTTAATTTTATATTATAAACAAAATCTTCAGTTATTCAAAAAATGATTGAACCATATTGAACAAGCATCGTGACTCTATTTATGTCACCTTTTTCCTTGAGAATTACAATATTAAGGTGGAAAAACAAATGAATTGGTTCATCGTCCCATTGCAGTGTGATAAAGAATGGGGAAAAAGAATAATACCTTGTCCTGTGCAATACTTAGAATACCCAAAAGTGGTATTCTATAGAAGAATTCCATTTTTGGATATTCTAATGTAGGATATGGAATACTTGAGGGGCTAGATATGGAAACACCCTTTTTGCTAGATTTAACATGGGAAGGGAACAACTTGCATATTTTATTTCAAGTTAGCTATTTTATTTCATACGTAGATGGTGAAAAATACAAGTAATGAGTGACACAAGTATTCCATTGGTTCAAACTTGTCTAGGATTTGATTGGGAACAAATAGATGCATTGTTAGGTGCTCCATTTTCCACATCTAGGTTGAACTTAAACCT
Organism: Picea engelmannii; assembly: GCA_009831015.1. Classification (NCBI taxonomy): domain Eukaryota; kingdom Viridiplantae; phylum Streptophyta; class Pinopsida; order Pinales; family Pinaceae; genus Picea; species Picea engelmannii. The sequence continues at coordinate 40,497 of ML780989.1, read as the reverse complement.
GTTCCTGAGAGATAAGCATCCATACATTGATAAGGGGTGTATGTATTTTCAAGAAGAGAGGATATGTGGTGGATAACCACCAACCCTCCCAAACTACCCAAACCCACAAATCAATAGAAAATTGGATCTGTATTCGATCTCACCTGAATCACCCCATATTTCCTCTCGAGGATAAGTTCAATTCCAAACCCTTATTCAACCAAACAGGAAGATTACACCATGATAATGTTCCTTGGATGATCCACATCTATGTTGGGTATGTGTTATATTCTTTGCATGTTTGTGTTCGAGGGGGGGGGGGTGGGGGGTGGTGTGGGGCGT
>ML780989.1:21425-35200 GCA_009831015.1 Picea engelmannii | reverse complement strand
ATTGTAACTGCAAAGAGTATTCTATTTATTATTGATGTATTATTCATTAGATCAATCCCCTTTTGTGGATTGATCATGTCGAGCATTGTAAATGACCAAATCCCCTTTTGCAGATTGGTCAAACCCTAATTGTAATATGCAAATTGAGATGTCACCCCCCATACAAATTAAAGTGGTTCTAACCACCCAGAAAGAGAAGTTGACCTTGCCAGTGAAGAGACACCTCCTTTCAACACTTGCTAGTTTGTATAAATAAAGGAAGCCAACACCTCATTTGTTCACTCACTCATTCGATCATCCAGAGCGCAAGTTTGGAAGCTGTAGTTGGAGAAGAAGGAAGAGAGAGAGGCACATTACTTGGGAGAGGATATTCTCTAGTGTTTGGTTTATTGTCTTGGCATTGTATTGGCTATCTATATTAAGGAATTTTTTGCTGGGGTTTTTTCCCCAAGAGGGTTTCCTAGGATAAATGTTGTGTATCTTGTGATTGTGTTTTTCACAGTGATCCTATCTATGCTATGGTTATCTAGTGAATTGAAAAGAAACCTAATAATATATTAAACTCTAACATGCATTACTTTACTTCACATGTTTAAAACTTACATGTGGTATCAAAACACATTTTTGGATTTAGAGGGACACCTTTATTGCTGAGGGTTTGGCTCAGTCTTGATAGATCAAGTTTATCTTAGGTCTTTCATAAACTTAGGTTCGATGGGATATTTGTAGTGGTGATTCGTGTGTTGAAAGATAATGGTGAGAATTTATAGAATAGGTCCATTGAGAAGTTCAATGGTCAAAACTTTGAGCTATGGAAGCTCAAGATGGAGGGCCTTCTTTTAGAAAAAGAACAATGGATCGCTATGGATCTTCGTATACAACCTACTGGTACACAACCTACTAGTACACAAACTACTAGTACTCAATATACTAGTATGTTGAAATAAGTTGGGAGAAGCTGGATAGAAGAGCAAGGCGTACAATTTGAATTTGCCTGGAAGATTCAGTGTTATTGAATATGTCGATAGAATCTACAACTAAGGAACTATGGGAAAAGTTGGGCAATTTGTATCAGTCAAAGTCCTTGGTAAACAATTTGTTTCTTTGAAAGAAGTTGTATCATCTTAGGATGGAAGATGGAGATTCTGTGACAGAACATCTAAATTCATTAAATACTCTGGTAATTCAACTTGTCTCTGTTAATATTATGATTGTAGAAGAAGATAAGTGTATTACTATTTTATGTTCTTTTCCAGGTTTCTGGGCTAATATGGTTTTAGCAATTGGTAGTACTACTCAATCTGCATTGAAGTATGAGGATGTAGTTTCATCCTTGTTATTGGAAGATATGAGGAGGAAAAACATGGATAGTCATAGCACAAATGATTTATTTGTAAGAGGTCCCTCCCCAGGATTTGAATAAAAATAAATCTTCGGGGGGTGGGGAGGGGGGGGGGGGGGGGTTCTAAATCCCCAAGAAAATATTTGAGGAAATGTTGTAAATGTGGTAAAGATGGGCATTATAAGAAATATTGTAGGTCTAATAATGTTGATAAAGCAAAGGGATATGAAGATTCATCTTCCACAGAGGCGGAAACCTCCACATAAGAAGGAGTTGATGTTTACCTAGAATATACAAGTACACATACAAATCATGATGTATGTTTGATTGACTCAGGTGCATCATTTCATATGACTCCTCACATGGAGTGGTTATGTGAATATGAAAAGTACGATGGTGGTGATGTCTTTCTAAGAGATGACTCGATAACCAAAATCATGGGATGTGGAAGGGTTAAGTTGGTGTTGAAATATCGAAGGATTAGAAATTTCCCTAGAGTTCTACACATTTTAGATCTATCCAAGAGCCTAATACCTATAAGTAAGTTGGATGATGCATGTGTGGATACTTTATTGGGAAAGGGAACTTGCAAGATGGTACGAAGAGCAATGGTGTTGATGAGGGGAGTTTGGTGTGGAACTCTGTACAAATTATTAGGAAGCACTTATACTAATGGATGTAACAATTCTATTTTCCTCAAGCAAAGAAATAAAGAAGATGGGATCCATACTATCCGTGGAAATAATACCATTTTGTGGCATCAAAGACTAGGACATAATAGAGAAAAGAGCCTTTGAACACTACATGGTAAAGGTATGGTTGAAGGTACATCTAATTGCACCCCAGATTTTGATTTCTATGAACATTGCATATATGGTAAATATAATGGAGTAAGATTCCCATATGGTCCTACAAGAGCAAAGGGGATCTTAGAGTTGATACACAGTGATGTGTTTGGACCTATGCCTATTCCATCACTAGGTAAATATGTGTATTATGTTTCCTTCATAGATGATTTCTTAAGGAACACATGGATTTATTTTCTTAGGAAGAAATCTGAGGTATTTGATAAATTTAAAGAGTTTAAGGCTTTGGTATAAAATTAGACAGAGAAGCAAAAAAAGGTGTTGAGGACAAATAATGGTGGAGAATTCTGTGGGAACGAATTTGAAGAGTTATGTAAGAAGTGTGGTATAACAAGGAATAATACTACTCCATACACACCTCAACAAAATGGGTTTGCAAAAAGGATGAACATAATGTTGATGGAAAAATAAAAGAGCATGCTTAGTGGTGCTAAGTTAGAACAAGAATTCTAGGTAGTGGTAATGGGTATTGCATGTTACTTGGTAAATAGATCACCCTCATTAGCGTTGGTGGAAAAAACTTTGCATGATGTATGGAATGATTATAAACCCTCTCTTGAACATCTCAGAGTGTTTGGTTGTGAAGCTTATGTACATGTTCCAAAGGAAAATAGGAGTCAGCTAGATAATAAAGATGAAAAGTGTATCTTTATTGGTTATAAAGATGGTATGAAAAGTTATATGATTTGGAACCCATAAACTAAGAAGTATGTTTACTATCGGGATGTTGTTTTTAGAGAGATTAAAGATGTTCCCAAACAAGAATTCTTACCAAGGTAAGAAGAACCTAAGAAAATAGAGTTTCAGTTGGATGATGCAAAATTTGAATCAACAGAAGAAGATGAAGCAGAAGAAGAAGAACCACATACGCCAATATTGAGCAGATCAGTGAGGGAAAGAAGGCAACCAAAGAGGTATAATCCAACTGATTTTCATGCTAATTTTGCTTCATCTATTATTGATGATGATTCCATAATTGTCAAGGAAGCAGTGAATTCATAGGATAGTAAACTCTGGAACAAATCCATGGTTGAAGAGATAGATGATTTAGATAAGAATGAGGCATGGGATCTAGTTGAGTTTCCAACTGGAAGAAAGGTCGTTGGCAGAAAATGGGTGTTTAAGAAGAAGTTAAATGAAAAAGGAAAAGTGGAGAAATACAAATTTGGATTAATAGAAAAAGTTTATTCCTAGGTAGAGGCAATTGACTTTGGTAAAAAAATTTCCTATTGCCAAGTTAACTTCTATTAGATTTGTTTTATCTGTTGTTGTTTCTTTTGATTTTGAAGTAGATGGATGTGAAGACAACATTCCTACATGGGGATCTGGAAGAAGAAATATACATGAAGCATCCAGAAGGCTTTGTAGTGAAGGGAAATAAAGAGTTGGTCTATGAGCTAAAGAAGTCACTATGTGGTCTGAATCAATCACTTAGGATGTGGTACCAAAAGTTTGACACTTACATCCTTAGACTGGGATTTTTGAGAAGTAGGATTGATCACTATGCATATTCCAAGCAGGGTAGTAATCACTTCATTTATGTAGTGTTATATGTCAATGACATATTGCTAATAGGAAATAACAATGATGTTATCAAGGAGGTGAAATTGTAGGTATCCTCCAAATTTGACACGAAGGATCTCAGTGCTGCTAACTTCATTTTGGGAATGGAGATAAAAAAATATCGTGCAAATAGGAAAATATGGTTGAATTAGAGAAAGCATGTTGAGACGATATTGCATAGGTTAAATATGAAGAAAAGTAAACCGGTCAAGGTTCCTATTCTTGTAGGTGTAAATTTATCTACAGATCAGTGTCCCAAGACACAGGAAGAGGAAGAGGACATGTCCCATGTTCAGTATGCTAGTGCATTTGGAAGTTTGATGTATGCAATGGTCTATACTAGACCAAACATTACACATGTAGTGGGAGTTTTGAGAAGGTATATGTTAAAACCAGGGAAGGAGAACTGGATAACAATAAAGATGGTTTTCAGGTTTTTGCGTGGCACTTCTAGCTATGGATTGTGCTACCAAAGAAGACCGAGATTGGACATAATGTTGGATATACATGGGTTTGTTGATGTAAACAGGAGTAGAGATTTAGATTGCATAAGATCTACAAGTGGGTATGTGTTTAATCTATTTGGAGGAGCAATCGGTTGGATGAGCAAAATACATGTTGTAGTGGCACTCTCAACTACAAAAGTTGAATACATGGTAGCCACTCATGCAAGAAAGGAAGCAATATGGTTACAAAGATTGTGTTTAGGTATTGGGTTGGTACAACAAGCAATAAGATTAAATTGTGACAGTTAGAGTGCAATCTTCCTGGAAAACCTAACTTATCATTCAAAGACAAAGCATGTTGATGTTCAATATCACTTTGCAAGAGACATGGAGTCACATGGTTGAAGAGAAACAATGGGCATTGCTACCATTGATTGTTGACTATGAAATCTTGTGACCTCCTGTATGCACAAAAAATAACAAGTGGGAGAATGTTGGGTATGTGTTATATTCTTTGCATGTATGTGGCAGGGGGGCGGGCAGGGGGTGCGTCGGATTTGACCATCCCATCACATATTTTTCTTGGTGCATGGGCAATTTTTGCTAGTTTAGCATTTTTTGCTATTTTTAGCAGTTTTCTAAATTAATCCTGGATTAATGGATTAGGATTTTGGTAGATGTGGAATACCTAAAATATTATATATATTGTATTGTGATGGTGAAAATAATATAATGAAGAGTTGAGACGTGTGACATCAAGGAAGGCTAGTTTTCTCCCGGTTAAGGATTTCCAGTGTAAATATATGTGTACTGTGTATGAGCCATTGATTAATTTATGTTTTGTTTAAGAATCTATATGCATTGCTTTACTTCACATATTTAAAACTTATAATCTCTAAGTTGGGCATTGATGAGCACAATGAACTATCCATGTGACTGAAAGCCTTACAACCCAAGCACAACGATGCGATTATGAGAAACACACTCTACCACTGAGCTAATAACCCATTCCACGGACCTCCTAAAGATAGAGTCATACCCTTACACAAACACCAATATATTAGAAGAACCAAAATAACAATAGTTATATTAGAATATATCTTAGATATATATATATTTTAACTATAATAAAATTTTATAACATACAATATATAAATTGTAGAGTATAATTATAATATATCATAGTTATAAAATAGTAATATATATTTATTATATATTGTATATATAAATTGTAGAGTATAATTATAATATATCATAGTTATAGAATAGTAATATATATTTATTATATAGTTAATATATGCAATAGTTAAATATATAATAGGCAAATACTTAATAACTAGACGATTATATGTAATATAGTATAGTTTTATATATAATTCAATAGAGTATAGTATTTATTATAATAATAATAATAAATTTTAAGATCATGGTCAAGACAAATATTAAATTGGTGAATAAGATTTTTTCTTTTCAAAAATTTGATTATTAAATGGATTTGAATTTATAAATTTTTTTAAAAAAAATCATGTTTTTAACTATTAAAATCACTCAAATTATATAAATAATTATATATTTTTCCAAATATATAATTAATTATATATACATGATATAATTATATATATAAATTAATATTTATAATTATGTTATAATATAACTTATTTATTTAAAAAATATTTACATTAAACTAAACAGATACCAAGATTCAAGGTCTCTTTCTTCCGCAAACAAAGTATGCAAGCCTAACCCTTAAAAATAGTATGCAAGCCTAACCCTTAAAAATGTCCTTCACTCACTCAATCACTTAAAGATGAAAATCTAAAAACTAGAACGTACACAAACATGACAAGTAGTATAAGTTCCATCAACAATCCATCTTTACTGCAGGTTAAAATTTATAATATCTCACCGCATTTCCCAAAACACAAATTACCTCATTTTTTTTTACTTTACACATAGCAGTTATTAAACTTCATTCTTTATTATTTATCTGGGTTGTAGCTATTGTGCATAGCATTATATAGTAAAGTAATATCATAATAAACATAGTAATAATAAATTTTAAAATAATAACTAAAAAAACATTTTCAATAATATTATCTATTTGCCGTGAAACCTTGAATTCATGAAATGATGGTGTGGATAAAAGTGTAATTTTGATGTAAAATTGAAAATTTTATACGTTTTAGATATTATATTAGGATTGACTCTGTGCTAATTTCCAAATAGCACCACAGGTAAAAGGTAATGCAAAATTACGTTGGGTTTCACAAGTATTAGTTTATTATTATTATTAGGACTCGCTTAATAAATGAGGTACACAAATAGGTAAAAGATAAACCTCAAGAAATGACATGTAATTAAAAAATAATGAAATGATATGAAATCTTTTAAAACATAATTAAGATTTTTGGAGTATTTTGTTTGTTATTGTTTCATTTCGATTCATTAAAAGCATTTCGTTACTTTGCTTTTGTGTTGAAAATAATTATTTAATTCTTGCTTTGTTTGTTTCTATCCATAAAACCGTAAAACAGAAAAAAGTTGCTCTCACTCACTCAGCGCCACTAGCGGATTTGTCAAACACGGACCGAATCTTCTCACGGAATTATCGAGCAGGTCGCTATTTTTGGATGTTTTTAATTTACACGGTTTTGGCCCAATCTTCCATTAAAACGAATAATGCTTCATCCAATCTCTTTCGTTGGCCTTTCCAAAAAGCAAGTTGTATTGCTCACTAATACTTTCACTATACATTTGTTGTCATCAAATAGATTGATGGACAACAATATCCACACAGTAATGGAGGTTTGGGAGATTGGATATGCGCCCTCGGATTTTATTATATATTTGTTGTCATCAAATACATTGATGGTTAACAATATCCACACACTATTGAATGTTTTGTGAGGTTGGATATGCAACATCAAATTTTATTACACATTTTTGTTTTCATCAAATAAATTGACGACTAACAATATCTACATAATTTAATGATTTAATGTTATGTGAGGTTTGTAAGGTTGAATATATATATCTTAAAAAAATATCCAGATAACATTAAATATTGTGTGAAGTTTGTAAGATTGAATATGCAACTTAAAATTTCACTACATATTTATTATCATCAAATAAATTGAAGGTGAATAATATCCACACTTCATTGAATGTTGTGTGAGATTGAATACACACCATTAAATTTAAAAAATATTGAATGTTAAATGTTCTTTAAAATTAAATATGCACCTTCAAATTTCACTACACATTTATTATCATCAAATAAATTAATGACTAACAATATCCACACATCATTAAATATGCACATCATTGAATGTTGTGTGAGATTGAATATACACCCTCCAATTTCAAACAAAACCCCAACCTCACACAACATTCAATACTACCTAACAACCCGCTTAATATTGAATTTGTAGAAAAGGGTATGCTATTTTCCAAGGAAGTTGAGTGACACGTTTCACAAGTTCACTTTGTCTCCAAGCCTCAACCCCAAGAGTGGCAACATATGAAAAACGTAACTTTCTAATGATATTTTTACAAGTTATCGAGACACTTCATCAAGTCATAATATGGAATCTTGGGAGTACTTAATTTTTTTTTAAGAGTTTTGTATTGATATCGTTTACCACTCTTTTTACGTTTTATTTCCTATAAAAAAAAATGTGGATAAAGGAATGTTCTATGTTCACATAGAGTACATTTTAATGATATTTTTACAAGTTATCGAGACACTTCATCAAGTCATAATATGGAATCTTGGGAGTACTTAATTTTTTTTTAAGAGTTTTGTATTGATATCGTTTACCACTCTTTTTACGTTTTATTTCCTATAAAAAAAAATGTGGATAAAGGAATGTTCTATGTTCACATAGAGTACATTTTAATGATATTTTTACAAGTTATCGAGACACTTCATCAAGTCATAATATGGAATCTTGGGAGTACTTAATTTTTTTTTAAGAGTTTTGTATTGATATCGTTTACCACTCTTTTTACGTTTTATTTCCTATAAAAAAAAATGTGGATAAAGGAATGTTCTATGTTCACATAGAGTACATTTGCCACCACCAAACTTCACACTTATAAATAAGCACTTATAAATAAGTTATTGTTATTCTTAATTTTAATTTTATAGATAAATAATTAAAAGTTATCCATTCCTTTTTTATGTTTAGATGATTAATTTATCACATAAAAGTTCGGTATATTAGTAGGTTTTAATAATTTATTTACCTTATTGTTTTTTTGCATTTAACATGGCTAAGTTTAGTTAACTACTTTTTAATTTTCTTTTTCATACATTGTATGACCATGTCCACAAGTCCTTTGGTGTCGCAAGGAAAATGGAGACACAAATAAACTTGAATATATATTTAGATGGATCCACAACCATTCTTGTAACTAAGAAGTATAATCAATCTATTCTCAAAGGCTTTTCCTATAGCACCATGTTTTAGGTCACTAAACACTAGAGCTAGATGCCGTAAAATGAATATGGAGGCGATACATGCAATCTTACTCATGTTATAAATAAGGTCATTGACAAGTTCCTTGACATCTAGTTTTCATAGAGTGGTACCTTTAATAAAGCCTTGGTTAACTGACGTGAGATGAGATAGTACAAGCCCTCAATAGCCATAGCATACAATGTTTGGGCTAGCAATCATCCTTTCCAAAGCATTCTAATCTACTTAGCTCCAAATGATGAAACACTATCCTATCCTACTAAGCATTCAATGATGAAAAGTCAGCTTCTTAAATAGATATGTGTTGGACATATTGTCATTCATGTGTTGTCATTAATGTCAACAGTCATAATAAGCAGAGAAACAAGGTTAAGCTTAGGAGGGTTAGAAAATGCAGAGATAGGCTGAAGCAATTCGTGATTATTGTTGATCACGATAGGATCAATAATGTTCCTATGATAAAAGCTCAGGAGGGTTAGGGATATACAGAGATCAAATCTCAAAAGAGATGGCGCAATGAAACTCAGATCAAATCCAGACCGTTGATGTGCAAACGCTAGATCAACGACATGGATGAATTGAGGAGAGCGAAAGAAGAATTAAACTACTCGCCAATTACAATCCCGCAATTGGTCTAGATCATCAGATCTCATAGATCCAAAGATCTACGACTGCGGTTGATCCAACAAACGATGAGATTAAGCCAGATTAAATCGTGATCGTCAGATGCGCAATCGCCAGATCAACGACAGGGATGAATTGCGGAGATTGAAAGGAGAATTAAATATTGCGCTTGTTCCAATCCTGCAATTATTCAGGACCGTCCGATCTTATAGCCTCAAAGATCGATGACTATGGTTGACTCACCGACAATGCACAACTTCATATTGCAGAATTTGGGTGTCGAGTTAAATCACTCGCAAGTTGTGGTTCCACAATCATAGTCAACCGTTGATCTTCTTCAGTGTCTTCATAACCATTGGATTACTTCAAAGTGGAAGGATAGGATAAGAAAGGTAAGATCTGAGATCTCATTTATGCAAATTTTCGCCAGCCATTGGATCATTCTAAGTGGAAGGACAAGATAAGCTAGAAGAGTTGCATCGTAGATATATCGAGTCGTTGATCCAAGATCCAAATCGAACGAATATCTTTCACTTCGGGTCTAAAGATGTGAGGAGGTTACGGTCCGGAAACTTTGAGATTTGGAATACCCAAAGCCCAAAAATCCGAAATGAATAAGGACCATCGTATTTGGAGGACATATGATGATCGTTGGATCAAGGTTGTTGGTCAGCAGAACACGTTAGCAAGGACACTCAGCAGACCACGTCAGCAAGGACAGTTGGCAGATCACGTTAGTAAGGATACGTGGCAGACCATGTTAGAAGACCACGTCAGCAAAGGGCACATGGGAGACCACATCAACAAGGATACTTCAGGAGCATTCTCGACCATCGATCTGATGTCGGGTGTATTCTCAACTGTCAATCTAGTACAGTGGAAGGATACTATAAGTGGAAACGTTAACCGACAACAAGCAGTCTCCATCGTTTTATGATTGACTCAACAGGTGATCACTCCAGAGGAAAGAAGGGGTTCAGATTTGAAATCTCTGAAGTCCGAAGACATCCATCTCGATGCCTGATTAAGTCCCATCCATCAGATTTAGTAGTGAAAGGATGAGTGTAAGGATCAAAGCTGATCGTTGATCCAGTTCCATGAAATAAACTGTCCGATCCGATTCGAAGGTTTGAGAAGTTGAAATCCTGAAGTTCCGAAGGGTGAAGTCTCGTTAGCCGTCCATCTCGTTAGAAGATTAAATTGTGACCACTGATTTGATAAAGCGCTCAAGCACTCGTTTGGATTAGCATCTGGTTACTGCCACTGGTCATATGGAATAAGAGATATACGAGCAAAAGATAATAAGTTGCTAAAGTTGATAAACCTGTGGTTGTACACCTGTGATCACATAGAAATGGTTTGAAGGAAGCGCCTATGCAGAACTCTGATACTGCTATAATAGTAGAGATTCAGATAAAATTAAAAGGATGAAATTGATCCATGACTGTGATCAATTTATGAAAAACCTTCACGGTAAAATAAATAAAAAATAATTAAGATTAATTAATTGAATAGGTGTGATGGTCAAAATAAAGGGACACAATTGTGTCACTCTCACACCATTTGAAGAATATATAATCAAGGAAGAGTGTTGAGAAGAAGTGTGTCTTTGCGGTCCGAATCAGAGAATATATTAAATCAGAGAAGCAGAGAGAGATGCAGTAAAAGACTCTATACAGAAGCTTGTCCAGATTCATAAAATCAAGGGTGGTTGGGTGGTGCAAGGGCAGGTTGGTGCCTGCAGAGAGAGTTGGTGCTTCCTTGTCAGTTGTCGCTGACTAAACGGGGGGTTGTAGCCTCCTACTAGTTGGTGTTGGTGAACTAGGTTGTGGGTGCATCATGATCAGTTGGTGCTGATCTAAAAGGAAGAATATCTTCCTTCTATGTAACATATAAAACAAATTTTGCAGTTAATAGAAAATACTTTGTGGTTTTCCCAATTGGGTTCCACGATAAAATACTGTGTTAAAATTATGCTTGCATTAATAAATGAAAAATTGATATAATTGTTGTGTCACTAATTCACCGTCAGAGTCTAGTGACGACGATGAATCTGATGATGATGAAGTCCTTTTCTTAGGTATTGAAGAATATAATGAGATAGAAAAAATTAAACATGAGAAAGAGTTAGAAGATGAAGAATAAGTTAATATGGAGGAAGAAATTCTTAGTGCCTTGGATGAATTATGAAAATACAAAACCAGATATAGACAACTGAAAAGTTTTGTAGTTGAACAAAAGGAAAAACATGAACAAGAAGAAAAGGAGATGGAAAAACTCATGAGAAACCTGAAAAAACAAATCCTATAAGCAAATAAGATTGGAGAAAGTATGGAAAAGTCTCTTAAAGAAAGAAAAAAATAACCTGTGAAAGAATGGAGGCATAAATAGTTCACCTAAAAAAAGAACTGGATGCAAAAATCATTCAAACAAGATATTAAAATAGCTCTAAAATATTAGACAAGATTATTACCACACAAAGGGATTCAGGTAATAAAAATGGAATAGGTTAGTCTCAAAAGGAAATCCAAGTTAACTCAAAATCTTATGCAGATGCTCTCCTCAATACATTCAAGAAGAAAAATGAAGAGAAGATAAGTAATGATCAGAACTCTAGAGGATTACTTCCACCCATCAGGAAGGAAGACAAGACAATACCAAAGAAGTTTTATCAAAACAGGTATCCTTGCATTTTCCTTGGTTATTACTTTGCATGCTCTAATTTCTGACACAAATATATAAATTGTAGAGCATATAAAAGGAAAAATCTGAAGGTTAAGAACTATATCCTTAAGGATAACCAAGCAGTAAATCGAGTTAAAAGAAGAAACTATAATTCCTTTGCACCTCTACAAGAAGGGGACCTAGAATGCTTCAAATGTCATAACTATGGACATAAGGCCATTAATTGAAGATTAATGGAAGTCTCAAAACAACCAAAGTTCATTAGAGAGCAAAAGAAACTTTGGAGAGAAAAAAGATCAAAAAGGGAATGTCTTATTGCCCTAAAAGCTCAAGATAAAAAGGATCTCTGGTATGTTGATAGTGGGTGCTCAAAACATATGAAAGGTAACAAGAACAAGTTTTTAGACTTAAAGAAACAAAAGGGTAAAGTTACATTTGGTGATAATGCTTCAAGTAACATACTTGGGAAAGGCACTGTGAGCTTGGGAAAAGACAAAGCCAGAAATGTGTTACTTGTCGAAAAACTGAAGCCTATTTTATTAAGTGTCAGCCAAACCTGCGATCAGGGGCACTTCTACATATTTGATTCCTAAAAATGTGAGATTAGGAGAGAAGACACAGGAAAAATAGTTGGTACTGCTCCTAGAACTCCTGAAAATGTATATATACTGGATGAAAAATTGAATGAGGAGTGTCATGTAAATTTAGTAGATGAAAGTTGGCTATGGCATAGAAGGTTGGGGCATATTAACTTTGACAATCTAGTGAAAGTCAACAATCTTCGTGCAGTAAGAAACTTGCCAAAGATCATAAAACCCTCAAATGCTATGTGTAGACATTGTCAATTAGGGAAGCAACTAGAATAAGGTTCAAGGCAAAAGAATACTCAACCTCAAAACCTTTAGAGCTTGTTCACACTGACCTATGTGGACCTATAAGGACCAAGAGTTTGCAAGGAGATTCGTACTTTATGTTGTTCATTGATGATTTTACTAGAATGGGTTAGATGTGTTTTCTCAAAGAAAAATTAGAAGCACTTAAAAAATTCAAAGCCTTTAAAACCCTTGTTGAAAATGAAAAGGAGACAAAAATTAAATGTCTTATATGAGACAATGATGGTGAGTTCAACTCAAAAGTTTTTGATCTCTTCTGTGAAACCCATGGAATAAAAAGACAATTCTCTGCTGCCAGAACACCTCAGCAAAACGGGATTGTTGAGAGAAAGAATAGAACAGTTCAGGAGGTTTCAAGGACTATGTTCAATGAAGCAAAATTGTCATATGGATATTGGAGGGAAGCTGTAAGCGCAACAATATACATATTGAACAAAGGTCAGCTTAGGGTTAATAGTGATAAGAATCCTTATGAACTATGGTTTGGAAGAGCTCCATCAGTAAAATACTTCAAGGTATTTGGAAGTAAATGCTACATTGGAAAATTTGATGCCAGATCTGATGAAGGTATTTGTCTTAGATATGCTTAAAAAAAAAATCATACAAATGATACAATATTAGATCACATAATATTTTTGAGAGTGCAAATGTCAAGTTGGATGTCCTAAAAATGATAAGGATCAAAAATCAAGAGACCATACTTGAAAGTGAAGATGAAGATGATGATGAGACAATCGACACACAAGTAGAAGAAGTAGAAGAGAATGAAAAAGAAAGGGAAGAGGATGATATGGATACTAGTGAATATGAAGAATATAGTCAAGATGGAGATATAAGAGAAGAATTCCCAAGAAGAGACACAAAGACACCCTCAA
>ML780988.1:375249-406101 GCA_009831015.1 Picea engelmannii | reverse complement strand
CATTTAGTCTAAACTCTCTATTTGTTCTTGTCTTCCTATGGACATGATTTACTGTCTTTTGTTCTAGTTTTGTCTCTTCTTTAGGATTTCATTTTTCTATCAAACTTTGTAATACTTGTAGAGATGTTTGATCATTCAATAACTTCAAACAAGACACCATAAAGTTTCTTAGATTACTTACCTTTTATTAATACTGACCTTTGTTGATATGATCATGTGGATGATGCATATCATATTCTATTCCATCATATCTTGGCTGTGTATTTGAAGTAAAAGAAATATTCTCCTGCAAAATTTCTTGTCTGGCCTATTTGAATGTTTCATTTTCCTTGCACGCATCAAAATGATGTTGTGGTATTGTATTTTTTTCTAACCCATTGATGTTGGTTTTGATTATGATTTGTTGCATCTGATCCTATTTTTATTCCACCTTGAGTAACTACATTGATATTTTTCCCATCATCTCTAGTTTCCGTGAAAATCCATTAAACATTTTGGTTATTCTGATTCCTTTTGTCCTGTATTTTTGTCAGAAGTATAGGAAAGTGTTATGTAGTATGATCTGCTACGCGAAAATACATGCATGTTGTTTGTGGTTGTGGATAATCCCTTGCATAATGTCCAAGTTGTTGGAAATTATGGCAGGTTACTGGTCCTCTGCCTCTTCCACATCCTCCTCCTCTGAATCCTACGCATGGTGTATTATATTGTGGTACTTGATTATATTGCGGTGGCACTATAAATTGATGTGCATTATTATACTATTGTGTAGGTTGTCCTATCATTAGTTCATCTTGCATCCTATAAGCATCTGAAGTCCTTTCTTTCATAATTTCCAAGGTTCAATGATCCTTATCCTCATGTCCTACATACTTGCAAAAATTGCAGAATGTACTCTTAGGCACTGTTTGGTATTTTTTCATCATTAGACAATGATAAGGATCGTGTCCACGTGATTTACATATTTCACACCATAATCCTCCTTTGGGTAAGGGATTTGGTAGTCCTTCTCCCAAACACTGCGCAAATGTTGGGCACTCATTTTTGTAGTGTCATTCTGTTCTACATAAGATACATCAAACACCTTCTCTCTTTTCCTTGCCTTTGTTCTGATTCAACTTAAATTTCAAATTATTGAGATCCTCTCTCAACTCTTCTATAGTTGGATATGTATGTTTATATTAATTCTCTTCCAGTTGTAGGGCTTCTTGTAAAGCCTTGGCCTAAGTCTGGAACTTCTGTTGCCTCAATGGGTATTTAAAATGTGGAAATAATGAGTTTAAGAATAGTTACCTATGTTGCTTGTATGTTATAGTATATTTCAACTTACCTTTCAATCGCTTAAACTTCTAGTCAATTTCCCAAAACAACTCTCCTGGCTTCTGTTTGATTTCTATCATCTCATTCATATATTGATCTTCTGAACTTGGTCTCTAGAATTCATTGATTAATGCATTCTTTACCTCTACGATGGTTATAGGTGCTCCTTGTGGACTGTTCACTACTAGGATCATAAACCAATCCAGTGCACGGTTTCTGAATGTAATTGTGAGTTGAGCCACTTTCGTGTTTTCATTCGTGATCGGTTTAGCTTCCCAAATATTTTAAAAAATAAATAGATGTTTCTCGGGGTCCTTCGACCCTTCTCCATGAAATTGTGGTAATTGAATGGTCGGATCTTCTCCTACCATTGGAAAATTTGTTGTACTACCTCCGCGCGGTGTAGATAATTGACTACTGCTAGTTGAAATTGTACTTCCACTTGAATTTCCATTGGTTCCTTGACCTATTAGAGTCATTCTACTACCAATTACTAGTTTTCTAGAATATTCTTTCTTTCTTGATGTATTAGTTTCACATGGGGTTGTGGGTTCCACACTAATTCTGACCTGGAATGGAGTTCCTTCTTCTATGTTAGACCCTTGACCTCTTTTTTTTCTATCATATGTAGCGCACATGATTTTGACAATATGTTTGGTAGCATAGAGCTTCTCTACCTCTTCATCATCACTTTCCAAACCTTCCCTCTTGGATACTTCCCTCTTTTTCCTATTAATCTTATATTGGTAGGGTCTTTCGTTGCGCGTCTTTCCCGATTTTTCCATTTTCCATCACTTCCTTCTACTTACCCCTATCTAGATCCTTGTCCATGTCTTAGATCATTCTTAGTGTTTCCCCCAGTCTCCCCATGCATGCAACGTTATTTAGTTGTCAGAATCCATTGTCATCACACCTTTATATGTAGCAAAATCTTGATTGACATATAGAGTGATCTAATATACCTTCCTCTTGGACCCTTCAAAAAATCATGGTTTACAACAGTGTATGATTTTTTAGTATCGATTGCAAACTCGATAATGAATCCTGCAATGATGTTGTCTAACCAAAAATTGACCACGCGTATGAATATTTTGTTGAATTTTTGTAGATGCACAATATTTTTAGTAGTCCATTCTACTGGTATTATCCAGTTAGTTGGGTGATTTTATTTTAATATCAGTATCCACTCCTACAACAAATGTGGAAATTCACAGAAAAATGACTCATGAAGATCAGTAAATACGTACCTATCCAAATATTGGCACGATGTATACTTAGGATTTCTATTGTCTTTCTGTGAAAACTCGAGCTCTTTTTTTGTCAACCATCGTTCAATCTCCTTTTTAGTTGGGTTCCATGGTCTAACATCCCCTTATAATACTACATTCTCTTCACTGTCCTTCTCAGCAAGTCCCTTCCAATATGTTCTTCTGGGTTCTAGCCGGTAATGAAACCATTTGTTGGAGGTTTTTGGGTTGACCCAGGTTCTAATTTAGGTTTCCAAAAAAACCCTATAAACCATCGTCCCTTATGTTGACCACAAGGAAAAACTACACACAGGGTGCACAATGTAGTCTAACCCAAGATGGCTTATGGGTGACTGCACGATCCAGATGTCTGCAACCTTGGAAGGGAGACTTGTGTGGGGATGAGAAAAAATATTTCTACCTCAAAACACATCATATATATTATTCTATTACATCAACCTATCATTATAACCAGATCTACCATTCTGTAATTAGTTGCATTCATTTAGGGTTTATTCTGCAATAAATATTCTAGTTACTCTAATGTGTGCTGCATTTTCCTACTTATAGATTAATCCATTCATAAGAAAACAATAGTAAGAAGTAACATAAACATTCCACATAGAGACACAAAATTTACCGTGGTTCACCCCCCCTGGGATACGTCCACAAAGATTTGGTTGTCTTGGCTCTTTTATTATTCTACATCAAAGTTATAACATTGTGCACATTACATTTCTTCTACCACCTGGAAGTCCTATGGAATAACCTGCATAGACCGCATACTTCCTCTTAGAGGCTGACAAGATCACAGTAGAATTCACAACCCATGACTTACGACCTTACCCTCGATTACAATGCTTGATTTCAACTATCTCTCAAAACTCTCTTGCTCTAAGATCATCATATCCACTCCACTATCTCACAATAGTATATTTATATTACAGAAAGAGGTTAATTATCCGTTACAAAAATGACCAAAACCCTAACCCACTAACCCTAGGTGGATTAGATTTTTCCACTTTCTAACTTCCTGATCATGGCTGGTCCAAAATCCAACCGTTTTCCTCGTTGATCCGCATCTTTCTCCCTTTCTTTGACTTTCCTGGTTTCTTGGCGCTATTTTTATGGGTTTTCAAACACACACTCCTTCTTTGGTCCATTTCCTCACTTCCCTCATTAATTACCTCACCTTTCCATATTCTTCTATTTTCATCCCTATCCTCATAAAGACTTCCTCGAATTTTGTTCCAAAATGGTATGCGCCAACACTGTGAAAAACCTGTCATACTGTGTGTTGTGTCTTCACAAATTTCTTATATCAAAACTGCTCTAATACCATCCTTCATGCCCCCAAGAGTTATTCCCAAGTCCAACCTTGGCATCTCATGGATGTGCGAAACCATGGCAGTTATCACTTGGAAACTTAGTTCAACCAAGGATACTTCACTCGAACTATGCTTCTTCACCTAGATCATACTTGTACTCTATTCAAGGCTACATACGAGTCATACTCTTACTCTATGAAAATCAATTATATACTTAGAAATTTGTTAACATTATTTAACAGTTAGTCATTCTAGCATACAATAAGAAACATGTGAAACACAAGAGACACTGATATAGTGCAGGAAACACCAACAATTCCTAATACCTTCCTTCATTTATTATATTGTGAAACAAAAACAATGCATTACAAAGAGGGAACTATTGTCCCAGTTACATATATGGGTAGAGTCTCACGACTCTGCCCCATACAACAAAAAGGTCTATACTTGTGGATATGTCACCGAGACTTTCTCCATTTCTCCTCCTTTCCTTAGCTTATGGTGCTCCCAACCTCACACTACTTCATGTCTCTTGTCTTTTTCACCTCCTTGTGACTTTGGTTCTACATATTGTTCTCTTATATGGAATCCAAGGGTCACTAATGTGAAATGTCATGTCCCTTGGGTGTGTTTCACACCTTCACAAACCACCACACTCAAATGACTTGGTGTGCCCCTTCATGGGCCCAATGCGCTTAGAGGATCTCATGCCCCCATCAACCGTCATGTTTCTTGGACCGACACATGCCATTCTTGGGCATGCGCCCCTTGCCTTATGATCTTCCTTGTGTTGATCATCATGAATCTCCATGGGTGTTTCAATGGGTTCATTCAACCTTTCCGATGTGCCCATGTTTCCAAGGGAATATGGGTCCACTCCTTGGGTGTGCTCCCAATTTTTCCCTTCCTTTACCAAACACAACCCAACTCTCTATTATTCATCATAAGGGAAGAAGGGTGTGTGCCCCCTTGGTCTTGCACTTCACCATCATTCCCTAAGGTGATCTTTCCCACACCCATAGGACAAGTTCATGCCCAACTGATTGCATCCACCTTGTGCTCTTCATCTGACTCATCGCCAAATATGCCCAAGGAGCATGCACACTCAGTGGGTGTTATGGAAGGCCTTACACTTCCATCAATATATATCACCAATGTGTTGATGTTTGGACAACATCGAGAAGACATTCTCTTAGATTAATAATTAATAATATAATTATTTATTATTAAATAATATATATAATAAGTAAATGATAGTAATAAATAGTTATTGATTATCCAAGGGACGCATCCTTTCCTCGGTGGTCACCATATGTTCTCTATATATGGAACACTCATCATTGTAATAATACAAAACAAATATGTTCTATAGAAGAACCATTTGAATAAATACATTGTGAATCCTGACGTTGTGTTGTTGAAGCGTAAACAATGCGATGGTGAGTGAGGTTTATTCACATGTGATTAATGCAGAAATCTAGACAATGAGCAATGTGGAAATGGATTGTGACTATTGTAAGTGGAATATTGGTTAAAATATACAAGCCAATAAATGGATATCATATAGAGACGGAGGTGTTACTACATCCAGAGAGAGAAGAGATTGAGTTACCTCCAAAGAAGGAGGAAGAGTTACCTTCAATGTTAGGAGGGGAAGAGACAGAGCATGATTCACCTTTAGCTCTAGATGGATTAGTTGTTGAACCACTCTCAGTTATGGTACTGAAATTCTTCTATGGCACATGTAGTGACCTAATTAAGAGAATGGTCCTTGTAGCCCATGGCATGACATTGTCCCCGGAGGGTCGTATGTGGAATAGTAGGGGAGAATGTACACTTCATCCAGATGTGCCTCAGACAGTGATATGAAGGAAACAAGACATTGGTTTCATGAGGTAACCTCGATATGTCTTAGACATGTGTTCCATGAGGGAACCAAAAGATATCTATTATGGACACAATTCATGAGTGACGACTGAGGTTGGACACTTCAGGATATTTGGGTGTCCAATATACATTCATGTACCAAAGAAGGAAAGGACCAAGCTATAACCTTCAAGAAGAAAGGGTACATCTATGGGGTACTGTGAGTCTTCGAAGGCATATTGGATCTACATCCCTGGTCAAAGACAAATTGAGGTGAGCATAGATGTCACCCTTGAAGAGGAGGTAGCCTTCAGGAGATCTATAGGATCTCACATGGAAATTGATAGTGAGAGATAAGAAGAGATGGTGCCTTCTCTCCCTCTCCCTCCAATAGTTCAGAGGGAGACAATTGATCTTATTAATCCAATTGATCTCATTGATCCTATAGCTCCAGTTGATGTTTCAATAGATATTTCAATAGGTCATAAGAGACTTACATGGGATCGTCAGACTCTGTAGGAGGCAGAAGGATGTGTAACTCCTCATGGTACCTTTCGAGAGAGAAAGAGACCTTAGAGATATTTTTTCTATGCCGCAACTATGAGCCACATCATTGATTTTGAGGCTTCCTGTTATGAGGAGGCATCTAGTCAGCTAGTATGGAGATATGCCATGATGGAGGAGTATCAATCCATCATGAAGAATGATGTGTGGGATATTGTTAGGAGACCTGAGGGGAAGTTTGTAGTGACTTCCAAGTGGATCTATAAGATCAAACACATAGCTTGCAGAAGCATCAAGAAGCACAAAATGAGATTTGTTGCTAGAGGATTCTCTTAGGTAGAGGGAATAGATTATAAGGAGACATTTTATCTTGTTGCTCGATACAATTCTATCGGGATGATTATTTCCCTTGTAGCATCCATAGGTTGGAGACTACTTCAAATGGATGTGAAGACATCCCTTCTCAATAGAGAGATTGAGGAAGAAGTATACATCGAGCAATCAGGTGGCTTTGTGATACATGCGAAGGAGTCTCATGTGTGGAGGTTGAAGAAGGCCATGTATGGACTCAAGAAGGCACCTCAAGCTTGGTATGTGAGGATTGATGGACACCTGATGAGTTTGGGATTCAACAAAAGTGTTGTTAATACCAACCGGTACTACAAAACTGTTAATAGTGATTCCTTGAATTTTGGTCCTCTACATTGATGATTTATTTCTCACCGGTACAAAGAGCCTTATTGCTAAATGAAACTATGTGTTGGCCTCTAAGTTTGAGATGAAGGACCTTGGTATGATGCACTAATTTTTGGGACTAGAAGTGTGGCAGAGAACTGATGAGATCTTCCTAAGTCATGGGAAGTATATAGTTTAGATATTGAAGAACTTTGGGATACTGAACTGTAAGTGCATGGCTACACCAAAGGTGACGAATCTGAAGAAACCAAGTGTGTCTTATTCCTATTCTGATGAGATTGATACAATCTTGTAAAGACAACTAGTTGGATCATTGATGTATCTGGTTGACACGAGACCATATATTTTCTATGCAGTGAGTGCACTTAGCCAGTTTATGAGTTAGTCGAGACAGACACACTGGATTCTAGCAAATCATGTGTTGAGATACATGCGAGGAACAGTTGGAAATGGTTTGAGATATACTTCTAGTATTGACATGAGATTGTAGGGATATACTGACTCTGATTGGGCAAGGAGCCTAGTGGACATGAAGAGCACCTTCATGTGTTGCTTCACTTTGGTATCTACCATGGTTTCCTATTGTAGCAGGAAATAGACTTAAGTGGATTTGAGCACCACATAAACATAGTATATTTCATGGAGTGTGGCAGTCCACAAAGCAGTGTGGCTTCGCAAGATCCTTCCATATTTATTTCTACATCTTCTGGATTCCACCATTATTCATTATGATAACCAAAGTTTTGTGAAGATCTCATAGAATCTAATGTTTCATGACAAATCAAAACACATTGAGATCAAGTACCATTACATCTGAGACATGGTGCAAAGGAAGGCAGTGCTAGTGCAGTACCTTCCTATAGATTAGAACATTGTTGATGTTCTTACCAAACTAGGATGAAGTTCAAGTACTTTTGTGATAGACTTGGCATGGCAGAGAATTCCTCCCTCGTTCAGATGGAGTGTTGATGTTTTCATCTTCCTGAGACATTCTTCAGATTGTACTCCTCTGTGACTGAGTTGAGATGATCTATGAGGAAACTTATCCGATAAGGGATAAGTGGGTTTGGGATTATAGCCAAATGTCCCTTGTGGAGAGAACATGAGGACATGTCAAGGGAGTTGAACTTGACGTCACACACTATGGGGAGTTGATCCTAGTTTTTCTAGAGGGAGTAGCCTCTAGAAGTCCACATGGGAGTGTCATGTGTGACATACATTCTCAAGATCGTACTCCTATTTGACTGAGTTGAGTTGATCTGTGAGGACACTTATCTAAGAAGCGATAAGTGGGGCACTTATCTGAGAAGGGATAAGTGGGTTTGGGATTATATCCCAATGTCCCTTGTGGAGATCACATGACGACATGTCAAGGGAGATGACCTTGACATCACACACTATGGGGAGTTGAACCTAATTTTCCTAGAGGAAGTAGCCTCTAGAAGTCCACATGGGAGTGCCATGTGTGACAAACCTTTTTCTACTATGTTGGTTGTTTACCACTGGTGGAGATTGTCAATCTATGGAGAGTAGATGTGTGCTACTATAATGGTTGTGTACCACTAGAAGTGAATTTGTGTCACTGGACAATAGTTGTGTGCTACTACAATGGTTGTGTACCATTGACAGTGAATGTCTGTCACTAGAAAATAGATGTGTGCTACTAGTTGATTACAATGTAATCAATGGACTACTAGATAAAGACATCATGGAAAGATACCTCCCTGGATAAGAGAGAGTGTTGATGCTTCAACATCAGATGAACCTTATCCTAGATTGGGCTGCAAACCAAGGGAGATAGGATACATTTATCACAAAGGTGTACTTGTGGTAAATGGTCCCAAGCGTAGTCCTTCCTTGATCACGACAAGGAATAATATGGACTCAATGTGCTTGAGGTTCTTTCCACGTGTCAGTTAACATCAAGTTAACATTCACTCATAGGGGTGTACCTGTGGTGAAGGAACCTGGTGTAGTATTTGTCCTAGTCATGGATATTTAACATGGAATGATAAAAACTCAAGATTCTAGATGCTATCACATGCGGACCCAGAGTGAGCCTAATCTCAGAGAGAGTCAATTGGCTCATAGGGATATTCACAGAAGGAGTTTCTCCTCGGTTCAGGTAGGAGAGAGACATGTCCCAAGACTAACAGACAAGTGTCATGAGTATGTAATATACCAGATATAAAATGTATTCAGAGCTGAAATAAAATGCTAGTAATGGCAGAATAACAACAATATAACCAGAACATTCACCACAATAACATGGAAATGATATAAGAATAACAACAGAAATAACACTTTGAATATGAAAGCAATGTTCACTGGCCTCTTCGAGGGGGAAACCTCCAGTTGAGCATAGCTCTATTACAATAATATCCTAGCTAGGGTTCTCATACCCTCGACTCCTATTTATACTAAAAAGAAGCATCTAGAGGAAGATCCTTCTAGAAGTGGAAGCTTCTATTAGGTCTTCTTACATGTCCTCCCATATACAGCTTCAAAAGGAGTCATGTGTGTAATTGTATGGTATGAAGTTTTGTACCACCATTTAGCTAGGGGTAACCATTGAGCCCACTGATTTTGCTTTTCCGAGGCAAAACACCTCAAATAAGTTTCCAAACACTTGTTGACAACTTCAGTTTGGCCATCAGTCTGGGGATGATAAGTTGTGTTGAGATGCAATTCGGTGCCTTGTATCTTGAACAGTTCTTTCCAAAAATTGCTTGTGAAAGTTGGGTCACAATCAAAAACAATAGAGTGCGGCATGCCATGCAGCTTGAAGACCTGGTCCATGAGGATTTGAGCTACTGTGGATGTTGTAAATGGGTGTTGAAGGGCACAAAAATGAGCATACTTGGAAAAACAATCAACAACCACCATGATGAAGAATTTATTTCCTGATTTGGGTAAGCCAGTAATAAAATCCATAGAGATATCCTTCCAAATAACAGGTGGAATTGGGAGCGGTTGTAGTGTGCCCGACGATTTGACTGTTTCTCCCTTGTTGCATTGACACACATCACATTCAGCTACAAAATTATGAATGTCCTATTTCATACCATCCCAGAAAAAGGAACGTTTGACCCTGTCATAGGTTTTGGTGAACCTGGAGTTCCCTGCTGTGGGTGTAGCATGAAGCTCAAAAAGTACCATGGATTTAAGCTTTGATTGTTTACTTAAATACAAACGACATTTGTATCGAAGTTCCTCATGGAGCCAACAGTACCCTGGGGAAGTTGGAGCCTTGGACTGCAATTGGTGGATCAACTGCGAACTTTTGGGATCTTGTAGCCATTCCTGGCAAATGGCTTGGAGTCAATCTGGTACAATGAATGAAAGAGAAAAAGGGGATCCTTCATCTTCATATTTTTGGGAAAGTGCATCCGCAACCACATTGTCTTTTCCTTTCTTATAAATGATCTCATAATCATATCCAAAGAGTTTAGTAACCCATTTTTGTTTTTCTAGGGAGGAAATGCATTGTTCTAGAAAATACTTGAGGCTTTGATGGTCTGTCTTAATTTGGAAACATTGCCCCAATAGATAAGGACACCACAGATCCACGACATGCAGAATAGCCAACATTTCCTTTTCATAGAAGGATTTGCCCAGATTTATTTCAGATAGTTGCTCACTGGTAAAGGCCAAAGGTCAACCCTCTTGCATAAGGATAGCACCAATTCCTTTCCCTGAGGCATCACATTCCAACACAAAGGTATTTTTGAAATCAGGAAGGGCAAGGACTGGAGTGGTGCACATGGCCATCTTCAAGGTCTGAAAAGCTTGAGCAGCGGTTGTAGTCCAATTGAAAGAGTTCCTTTTTAGGAGAGTAGTGAGAGGTGTTGCAATCTTCCCATAATTCTTAACAAACTTGCGATAATACCTTGTTAAGCCTAGAAATCCACACAAGCTCTTAAGAGTCTTTGGGTGAGGCCAGTCTTGCATAGCTTCAATCTTTTTAGGATCCACCCTGATGCCATCTTTTCCAACCAGATGACCCAAGTATTCTACTTATGAGGCACCAAAAGCACATTTAGACTATTTGAGGAAAAGTTGGTGCTGAAAGAGTAGATGGAGAACTCGATCCACATGAGAAAGATGGTCTGTCCAGGTTTTTCTATAGATGAAGATATTATCAAAGAAAACTAAGACAAAATGGTGGAGAAAAGGATGGAAGACATGATTCATGAGGCTTTGGAAGGTGGAGGGGGCATTACACAAGCCAAAGGGCATGACCAAAAAATCATAGTGGCCCTCATGAGTTCTAAAGGCATTCTTGGGAATGTTTTCCTCTCATACATATCTGGTGGTAGCCTGAACAAAGATCCAGTTTAGTGAAGAATTGGGCGCCACTCAATTCATCTAGGAGGTCATCAATGATAGGAATGGGGAATTTGTCTTCGACGGTAAGTTTGTTGAGGGAACGAAAGTCAAGACACATTCGCCAAGAACCTTCTTTCTTTAGGACCATGACCACAGGAGACGAGTAGGGGCTCATACTAGGGCGGATAACGCCTGCATTAAGGAGTTCCTGGACCATTTTCTCAATTTCATTTTTTTGGGAAAAGGGGTGACGATACGGACGGATATTGGGAGGAAGGCTTCCGGGTACAAGCAGAATGGAATGATCATGAACACCATGGGAAGGAGGGAGGCCTTGGGGAGTGGAAAAGACCAATTGATGTTTAGAAGGGATAGTCTTGCGGTACCGAGGGTGTCTTTGTTGCTTGTATGGCATGGAGTTGGGCGATAACACCAGAATGACCCTTTTTGAGCAGTTGTTCCATGCAATGGGAACTAATGATCTCAGGTGAAATGGTAGTGATGCCTTGGAACTTATATTGGTGGCCCTCCTGGTCAAATTGCATGGTTAAGTATTTAAAATCCATGAGAATGGGACCCAAAGTCCTTAGCCAGTCTACACCCAACACAATATCACAACCTCCCATGTCAATAGAAAACATATGGGATTTCAGGTGGTAGTCACCAATTTGGAGACGCACATTTTCACAACGCCCTCCACATTTCATAGAACGACCATTGGCAATCATGATTTGGAAATTATTGATGGCATGGATGTAGCAATGAGTTTCTTTGGCAATGTGGCGATGAATAAAATTATGGGTGTTGCCACTACCAAACAGAATGATGACCTTCCGATGCTTGATGTAATTGATTAGCTTGAGGGTTTGGGGAGCAGAGGAGCCAGTGAGATAATTGAGGGAAATGACCTGTTCTACTTTGAGAGGGTCTGAGGGAGGGTTATGTCAGTGGATTCAAGTGACTCAGACACAGAGGGAGTTTCTTCATCTTCTTCTGAAATCTCCTCGGAGATGGCCATAAAAATATTTTTTTCTTTACACTTGTGGCCCGGGAAATATTTGTCATTACAGTTGTAACAAAGGCCTTTGAGTTGGCGTTCAGCCATTTCAGCCCTGGTTAATGTTTGGATCTTTAGTGGAGCAGAGGAAGTAGTGGGATTTAGTGGTTTAGGGTGAGGGATAAAGGAGGGTTTGCAATTTTGAGCAGATACAACCTGTTGTGCTTCTTTATCTCTTTTGGTAGCCTCCACCCAACTCTCAAGCCGAGCCATGAGGACATGGGCCCAAATTTCATCCTTGAGGTCGCTGATAAAACACTCTAGGAAAAAGGCATCAGACATGCCCTCTGTTCTAAAATCCAGGTGCTCAAAGGAAGCTATAAAGTCTTCCACTATTTCTAATTGTTTCATCTTTGTCAAATGGCCCAAATGGTTGGTGTCAGTGTCAAAGCGTTCATAAATCTCTACCACAAAGTGTGTCCAAGCAATATACCCTTGATGAGAATTTTTTCTCCATTGCCACCATTGCCAACGTTCTTGATCTATTTGGAGAACACCATACCAGAGTTTGGCCAAGTCATCTGTAATGTTGTATAAAGAGAAGTAATGTTCCATTTGTGTTACCCAACCAGTACTGGGGTCTGAGCCATCAAATTTGGTCACATCCACCCATGGAAGGCATAGGTCACATTGAAAGTGATGGTTATGCAAGGTATAGGAATGAGAGGAATGGTCACCTTCAGTATGTGGAGGTGAGGAAGAGGAAGGGTTATCTATAGGGATATTCAGTTTGGTGCAAAGTGCCGAAAAGACTGATTCAAGCTGGGTGTTGAGGTCTTGTTTGATTTCCCCCATTGAGGACTGCATGGTTGTATTGATGGCGACAACACTGGCACTGAGTTATTTCAATTCTTGTTGGGTCTCAATGAGACCAGATTGCAAGGTTTTGAAGTGAGCTTCCAAGTCTTGGCTATGAGTATGGGCCATGAGGATGAGGAAATTGAAAAGGGGTGGGCGGGGTAAAAAAAATTTGGCCAAAAAAATGATATGGTTGAATGTGATAAGGGTGAAGAGATGAATCCAATGGAATAGGTCTCAAATAATGGTGAAAATATTTCCATATTTTTTTTTTGCAGAGTTATACTCCAGTCTAAAGAATACTGCAGAGAGGAAATGCCCAAATGCTTAACCAGAAAGAAATGCATATTTACTTGGAAGTCCAAACACAGTTGCACGGCAATAGATCTTGTCTGTTTTAATTTGTTTATGTTTCTGTCCCCCAAGGGTTAGGTAATCAAGGATTCTACAAACAAGGGTTTTCCCTATGCTATAGCTCTCTGATATATGTGCGGGGTCCAACAATAGTACTCGGCCCAATATCTCAGGGCACTAACTAAGAAGGATAGATTGTACTCTTAGCCGTACTACCCGACTACCCAGGTACTAGAGAGTATCTTCCCGGGTGTTGTTCTCGGTGACACTATAGCAGTCAGGCGGTCGATCGGTTTATCTAAAGAGGGCTTCAGGTAATCTAGATCAATCCATACATAGGTGATCTGATGCGCTACCACTCGAAGGGGTACCAGCAGGGGTTACAAGGGTGGCCAACAGATGTGCGCTTAAGTACCACTTGTATTTCCTGTGTGTATGAATCCCTCAACCGCGGGTTTATGCACGTAACAACATATCTCTGTGGATTAAAGACACTGGAATACATCTCTACCATGAAAAAAAAATTAACCAACACTTTCTTCTGAGGAAAGTGCTCTGATACCACTTGTAATATACCAAATATAAAATGTATGTAGAACTGAAATAAAATGCTAGTAATGGTAGAATAACAACAATATAACCAGAACATTTACCACAATAACACAGAAATGATATAAGAATAACAACAGAAATAACACTTTGAATCTGAAAGCAATGTTCATGGGCCTCTTCGAGGGGGAAACCTCCAGTTGAGCAGATCTCTATTACAATAATATACCAGCTAGGGTTCTCATACCCTCGACTCCTATTTATACTAAAAAGAAGCATATAGAGGAAGATCATTCTAGAAGCAGAAGCTTCTATTATGTCTTCTTACATCCGCCTTATTCTATTATATTGAAAGGCCTTATTAATATTGACCTTTATTACATCCGAATATATTGTTCTACCTATGTGTGAGTTAGGACCCTAACAAAGTCTAGAATGAAGTTTGTATACTTCAGAGACAAGCTTGGCATGATGCATAATGTCTCCCTCATTGAGAGGGAGTGTTGATGTTTGGAAAACATCGAGAATACATTCTCTTAGATTAATAATTAATAATATAATTATTGATTATTAAATAATATATATAATAAGTAAATGATAATAATAAATAGTTATTGATTATCCAAGGTACACATCCTTTCATGGATGGTCACCATATGTTCTCTATATATGGAACACTCATCATTGTAATAACATATCTATCATACATATCATCTCGCATGAAAAATAAACACAATGATCACCCCCTCATATGACCTCACTCTCATTAATACCTTTTCAGCCTTCATTCCCTCTTCGCATTGTCCCTAGAAAGTTCATTAATTTCTTATAAGGAAATATAAAGTTTAAAGACTATAAATTCAAATACTTCGGCTTGGCCAAACCCCTCTCAATATTCATGCACTCGTTTCCTTCGTGCTTCTCTTCCCATGACCCTTCATCATTATAAGGTCATTTTGGTCACATGAAAAATGTATTGATGCATGTGTTTTGGTTTGGCCTTACTTTCTTCATTCCTTTATTAGTCCCTTCCCTTCGGGTTGGGGACTATTAGTAATCGTTTTTTTTTGTTTTTCTATTAACTTGGAAAAAAACCCCATAAATTTCCAGTGTTTTAACCAAAGTCTATTGAAATTCATACAACTTCACTTGAAATTCAATTAACTAAACCTGTGTTTTGAATTGAACGTCTTATTTGGCCTCTTCCCAAGGCAAAGGGGAGAACATACCTTGTTTTTTCTCTCTTTAAAGCATACCTTTGAATAGTGATTTTTTCCCAACCAAGTAATGTCGAAAATTACTCTAGCATTAGTTCTTAACACTAAATGTTAAGATTGAATGTTGGTTGAAATGTATAATCCATGGTCAGTTGATCTGTGGCTGCCACCTATGCCATCATGCAAATATACAGAAGCTACGGCTACAAATGTGTTGGTTCTACTTGCAGCTGCAAATTCTTTACTTAAACTATCCTCGTTGAACTTGTTCTTCAATAGTATTTTGAAGTTCTTTTTCCCCGTTGAACCTATTCTTCACTAGTATTTTGAAGTTCTTTTTCCCCATTGAACCTGAGCTGCACCTGGTACAAGTACTTGCGATGCATTGATGCACCTCATAAGAGATCAATACTATTTTGATGTTCTTTTTCCCCTTTGAACCTGAGCTGCACCTGGTACAAGTACTTGGGATGCACCTACTATCAGGTAAAATCTATTTCTTTCTTTTCAAATCATTGTCACCTATAGCCTAGGGTGTAAGATTTACATATTATTTGAATAGTTTTGAGCTTCCCTGATAGATCTCATTCCCAGATAAACGTGTAAGTAGGTAGCCCCACTACTTCGTATCTATCCCTCAACCAAAAATGGATCGTGCTTATGTTTCCTCATTTCGGAGCCACCGTCGTTGCTTCATCCCCCCTCTCTTTTCTAGATACATCCTATATAGATTCAAATTCATAGAGAAAAAATTGCATCTTACTTCTCCACCAGAGTAAATTCTCTGCAAATATATATTTAAAAAAAAAAATATTGTGACTGAATAAAAAAATTCTATATATGCCAAAGTTTAGAAATAATTTACTTACCTGATGTGTTGAGTCACCCCTTGATCCTGGCCTATCAGGAGAGACCCTCCCTCCTGGATTATAAGAAAACTTCAACTCTATTTGGTCGCTTTCTAGTTAAAAACACATGGCGTACCCTACAAGCACCGAACATAAATTAAGAAAGTGGACAAATGATTGTATTGATAGTGACAAACACAACTATACCCGTTCTAAGTCTTTCAGTCTTCTTTGCCTTTTCCTGGATAGGTTGTCTCTAGGCTTCTTCCCTTCTCCATGTAAGAAACAACAGGCATCCATTAAAATTTATTGTAAGGAGAACATACCAGCTCTTAAATCCAACACCAATGTGAAGTAAAGCAAATCAAGCAGCAATAGCAGACCATGGCGGAAGAATCATCAACCCCAATGTAAGGATTTTTTTTCTCCCGTGAATTTTCTTATGAGGATATGATTGTTTTCTTTACATTTTGATAAAGGAATTTATGTGTTCATGTTTGAAAGGATGGGCAGGAAAAGAATTGAATGTGTATAGATTTGAAGTCCTTTGTACCCATTGCTTAAAATATGGTTGTTGTTCAGAGACTTTGTGCAAAGAAAGAAGCTTCACGCCTAATGAAAGATCGAACATTTCCTATACAGGAAACATAGGGTTAACAACTAACATAGGGAAAAACTTCTTATACCCCAATCTTAACAAACATATTAGTAGCAGGCTTGCAAGGTTAACCGGGCAAAGCGACAGTGTACTTGTTGGCAAGCAAGGAAATAAAATGGACTTTGTTTGGCTATAATCAATTTTCCAAGATGTTTGTAAGCATTTGCAGCAATAATATTCACCTCATCCTTTATACACAATATTCTACATATTGGTGTATCTAGATAGTTGTTCGTCCTCGTGGGCCCGCACGCCCACCATATATCATTGGTTTCTGATAATCTTAAGGATGAGTGATTCGTCACAGATTCTCCATTTACAAGAAAACAAAATGATATTAAGTACAAATGGGAAGATAACAAATGCATCAACCTTGACAGCCACATTATCCTTGGCTAATAGCCACTAAATATCGTCCCCAACCCTGGAAAATACTGCAATGACATTGCCTAGAATGAAATCACTACTCACCAACTCCACACTATCTTGTTTATCTATCAAATGAACTATAGCTCCTGGGATTCTGATCATAATCTCATGTGTGGCCTTGTGGGAGGCACTTAGTGAATAAGATACAACATTACACTCTTCCATGTTTATTTCATTTGAGGTTTCAGGATAGATTATGTACCCTTCATGCGTGTTTCCCTGCACGACTTTTCCTTGGGTTTTTTATGAGAAAATAGTTGGGTTCTCTACTAGATCACTCATATGCACAGTAAGATATAAATATGCAGTTGGGTGGTACTATTTAGAATGAATATGCCATCCTGCGTTATGCCATCCTGTACGTTATGCACACACACTATTCTTCCTCTGCGCTCTGCGCACATGATCTGTTGGTTAGCAGATCCACTGATTTCTAGCTCTTCTTTCTGCCTTCTGAACATATTTGGACTGTGTTTCTCCCTTTTATCAGCGGATTCCATTAAGTTACTATCAGCAGACTGCATTGAAATACTAAAGGATTGCATTGAAATACATTTTTAGTAGACCACCCTATGCTGTCAGTGAAGTTTTGTTGGTTCATGAAACATATACCCTAAAAATTTCAGTAGAATAACTTTAATTTAGAATCCCCTATTGTTGTTTCTAAACTGGAACCCACAGAGTATTGTTTCCAAACATAATTTTCAGTTTATATTCTCAAAAGAAAAAATTGCAAAATGGGATAACAGACTCGGATCAATGGAAGGCCATGCCTATGCTACAGGAAATGATAGATTACATAACTCCTTGGTATAATTCTCGTAGTTAATAGCTTTTCCCTGCAATGACTCAAACATAGAGATTAGCGTTGCGATCAACGTAGTGAAAATAGCATGGATATCAACTTAGTCTGAGCATGTGGCAGATGCATGGCTGAGTTATATCTCATGTAACCACGTTGGCCACAAACATGAAGGTATACTTGCCAAGTGGCTTTGTCCTACCATAAATAGTTCACCCTTCGAGTTTTGAATTAATGAATTCATAGGTTTCAAAAGTTGAAATTTTATTGAACAACTTTATAAGATTTTATTGGTTAGCTTTTAAAAAGAAAGCTTGCAGTTGATATATTTACTGATTAATCTTATAAAAAAAAATATTTATTAACAATTTAGTATTTATGTTGTCGTTTTGTATGCGTCAATATAAACCTATGTATGTACAAGTCGAGAGACATTCAATATAAACAATGTATGTACACACAAAGAATGTGTGTAACATGGAAGGGAGTTGAATTTATTGAATCACTTAATCGCCCTCAATACTCTTCCCTGCATACTGTCATCTTTATGTTTCACTAAAAAGAAACCAGAGATGACGAAAGCTTAACAGAGTTTCAATATTACTGTGGAGATTGTAGAGCTGTTCAAGCTGCGAGAAGAAGGGAAAAAGGTCGCTGGCATGAATTCTGAATGAGGATTATATGCTAAAATCTCTAAGTGACAATGGTTGTATTTTCTTGTGTTTCTGTGAGGAAGTCAATAGAGGTAAGATATTACATTAAATAAAAAAATCATCAAATAAAATCTATAAGTGACAATGATTGTATTCGCTTGTGTTTCTGTGACGAACTCAGTAGAGATAAGACATTTTCATGGTTGTTATTGTGACGTACCAATGGAATTAATTAAATAATTATAATTGCTTCCAATTCTCCTTCAATTCATTGAAAGACACCTTCATAAGAAGAGCTGGATTTACAATCATTGTAACTAGATTGATAGGTATTCTAGTACGATTTCTAGTTTTAAATGTGCAAGATCAGTGCATTTTAAAGAAAAGATGAGAATCGATGGAGAATTAGAGATTTTAAAGGAAATGAATGCACGATCGGAAGCTTAGAAATCCGTTGCCCATCTCAACTCTTTAAATTAATGTGTTTCTTTATTCATTTTATTTTTCTAATTTTTTTCTTGACCGACATTGTCTTGACCAGGCTTACCGTGTCCCTCAAGAAAATTATCTCATTGAATGTGAAAAGAAAACATATCTTTTCCATCCTGAAAAGAAATTAATCCAAGTCTGTGGAAGTTGCTGGGAAATAGGATATCTTCAGGTTAAATAACTACGTTTTATCATGAAAAATTTGAGACTTGTATGTTGGCCCTACCCACAGACTTTAGACTTTTCCAGTTCTACAAGACCTGTCAATCAAGCTCTAGTAAGACACAAATACTGATAGAAAAAAAAAAATTAAAGTTTTGCCCATTTTGGAAATGAGTGAACTCCAAGTTCCATTCCGATCATATGTTGCCATGAAACAGGAGCAACAAGTCCCTCACTTTAGGGAAGTTGTATTTCTGCCTTCTTGGCAGGGACTTGTTGCTCTGCAACTCCACTTGTTTTTAATACGTGTTATATGTTTAAAACCCAAACTTAAATATGTTTACAATCATATTAGCACATACCAAATCATAAAGCATATTTGTATGGAAAATAAAACTTTTGTTTATGGAGAAGTTTAAACGTTTTACGATATGTTTATTTTTTTTGCAATGGTTATTGAAATTTAACTATAAAATAATTGCTATAATTGTAATTTTTCATTGTTGAATTGCATTTTTTATTATATAAATGGATTTAGTGCCCTCAAAAACCTCTATTACATACAGATTGTAGGATGTCAACTATTGATATTTACGATTCCAATAATTACTCTAAATTTTTAGCCAAATTTTAAACAAGAATGATTGAAAACAAATGACAAAAAAATATTCAAATAGTAACACATTTAAACTAAACATTCATTTACAAAGTGTAGAGTTTATTTTCCAAATGTATAAAATTGTTTGAAATCTTACTCCACATATGGATTCTTATTTCACATATGCATATGGAATGGATGGATTTTTTATGGAGAAGAATATTTTATTATGTACACATGGGAGGTGTGAAGGTAAAATCTTTCACCATGGGATAAGCGAAGAGGAGGGATTTCATAAACTCAAGTTAAATTTTAAACTAAGGTGTTGGATTTCAAACTCCAAGTTCTCAACATCTATAAATAAGAGAGTTAATCTTGTAAAATTCTTGGAGCAAATGCATTTGTAGAAATTGACTTGATCTCCTTGTGGATGATTTTAATTTGTTTTTACAAACTATTCATAAGTTTAGAAAATTGTTTTCATGGTTAATGTTATGATCCAATGCCCTAAAAAATGATAAAAAGTAAATTATTACAGTCAAGTTCGAGGGGGAAACTTCCTTTTACAATATATCCAATTTAGAATACAATATGAGATGAGATAAGATGATCCCAAGACTAGGTCTCTTTGGTGTATATATATAGGAGACAAAAGGTACAATTATAATGAAAGTGTGCAATGAAGGTATTCAGAGCATACATACAAATATAACACAAGAAATGTAATAATTCAATAATGGGATTAATAAGGGGTTTTATACATAAGATATGCTTTGTATGGGGCTTTGTCTATGGATTACACATAACATGGGCTTTGTATGGGGCTTTGTTTAGGGCTTAACATGCCCCTCCCCTTCAAACAAGTGTTTCCCTCAATGTTGAATTTTAATGATTAGCTCATGCACATGTAGTTTATTTCAATTTAGCATGTACTTGAACCATAAACAATGCAACAATACCATATACAATAGCTACAGTAACCAAGATCACAAGAAGAATAACCATGCACAAGAACACAAGAGTTTATCCTGGGAAACCCTTCTCAATCAAGGGAAAAACTCATCAATCCTTTTCTATAGAATCAAGAGAAGATACCCCACACCATGAACCCTAGAGAACACAAGAGGGTGTTCCTTGACCTCAAAACTTGTGCCTAAGAGAAGTGTGCACTTCAGCCGTACACTTAGCTTGAGAGAAGGCTACAATGAAGTGTGAGTGAGTGATCCGCAATGGGGATCTACTCTCTTATATATACAAGACCTAACTCATTAATGGAGGTGTCTATTAGAACAATAGGGCCAAATTCTATAATTCAATGATATAATTAATCTTTACACAATATTAATTATCTTTTACATGGTGGGGCCAACTTGTACCCTTTCACAATAAAAATTAGGGTTACAACAAATCTTACTCTTTAAACAATATAACAAGGATCTCTCACATCCTCTAATGCTCAACCACTAGGAACACGTCCACCTGTGTTGACCCACATGGATGTCACTCTCAATAGATTAACTCAACTAAGTCCATAGGAGTACGATCCAGAGAACCATCTCAAGTCGACTCAACTAAGTCCATAGGATTCTAACAGGAGACCATCTCAAGTCATCTCAACTCAGTCCAAAGGATCACAACAATAGACCACACGTCATCTCAACTCAGTCAAAAGGAGTATGACACACCCATCACATGAGCTCTCTCACAGATGTCTCAACTCAATCCAGAGGAGAACAGTCTAGAGAATGTCTCATGAAGTTGCAATCATCAACACTCAAAACTTGACAACTGTGGGTGTGTATGCATGAAGAAATCATGTTCCCATGTAGCCTCTTCCACTGGTAGGTTCTTCCATTTGATGAGGTACTTAGTAATTGTTTTATTTTGCATCTTCTTCATCCTTATTTCAAGGATTGTTTCTAGTTCTAGTATGATTTTCCCTTCTCCATTCATCTTTAATAAAATATTTTGCACTAGGATCTTGTCATTTGTTATCTTGTTTAAGAAAGAAACATGGAAGACTAGATGTACACTTCCTTGTCGTGAATTAATAACATGGGCGTGATCTTGAGCAAGTGAAAGACCCTTATGCATATCTCCAAATACCTTGGAATGATTGTTGATAACTTTTTGGAGATCCATTGGAGAAAAGGATATAGATGTTTGAAAATCTATTGAGCTCAATTGTGAAATTACACCATGGTGTCCCTTTAAATGTTTCATGTTGTTAGAGCTTATCACTTTAGAAGGTTTCCCTTGTATACCTCTAAGATCAATTTCCTTTCCTTCTGAGGAAAATCTCATGAAAAGATATTGAAAATTAAGGGCCGTTGTTCCTAACAATCATAACCATTGGACCCCTAATACAACATGATTAACACCACCCATTTGGATGGAAATCATGGGATTGTCCAATAAATAATTCTCCATATTGATCTTAATACTATGGCACTTCCTAGAACAATTTATGGTAGCTCCATGTGCAATCATTACTTGGAACTCTAGTGTTGGATATACAAAGCAATTGAGATCTTTTGCTAATTTTCAATTGATGAAATTATGTGTACTACCATAATAAATCAACGTTGTTACCTTTTTATTTTTTATATATCCTTCTATCTTGAGGATTTGTGGAGTACTGATGCTGACCAATGCTTGAAAATATATCACTGGAGTAGTCTCTTCTAGCTCAAGATCTTGTGATGGTTTCAATTCTTAATCTTCTTCCTCTGTATTGTCTATGTAGAATACTTTCTTCTCACTAAATTTATTCCCCTTACTGTACTTGTTGTCACAATTGAAACATAGTCCATTTTCTCTTATTTCATCCATTTGTTGAGGTGTCAACCTTGTCGGTTGAGGTACGATTGTCTTATGAACCCCAAAACAATCTCAGCTTCCTGTGTATGCTTCCATGGTAGACTTGTGTGTAGCCTTATTATTGGCTTGAATATGACGAGCATATTGCATAGCTTCCATGATTTTTGCAGGATGTTTTAAGAAAAGTTCATGTTTAATTTCTTCTTTTAATCCACCCATATAACCTTGCAACAATTATTCATTGCTTATGCCATCCACCCTTGTGGCCAATACCTGAAATTTTGAATTTTAATCTTCAATATCACCTAAGTGCTTGATTCTTGTCAATTTCCTAAAGCAGTCATGATCCCAAAATTTCCCATATTGTGCTTCCCAGTCTCTTATAAATAAATCCCAAGTATAATGATAAAAAAGGGGCTTCCTTTTAACTACCCTTTTATACTGTTGATATGGTTTTATCTCAAAGTTAAAAGTTTATATGTGAATCATTTTCTTATCATCCATAATATTATGCAGTTCAAAATATTGCTCTATTTGGTTCACCCAAGTAAAGACCTTTGTTCCATCAAACTTATTTAATTCAATATTGGGATATTTGAATTTAGGACCCCCACCATAATTAACTCCATTATTAGAGTTAAATACACTTGAAAATTGCTTATTATCAACATGTTGTTCAACCTGAATACTACCTTTATTTTCATGAGTTCATTGCATTTTGATATCTCCTTTAGGGTGTCTCTCATCTAGAGCCTAGAAGAACATGGAAGACTAGGAATTTTGAAATTCCTTCATAAAATTTTGTATTTCTTTTTTATTTTCACCCATCTTCTTCTCCATATGTTCCCTATTTTCAGTGATCTTCTTGTCCATCTAGTTATAAATCTCTTGGATTTCATCTTGAGTCATGGTTGAGCTCTCTGGAGGTTTAGTGGGTGAATTATCATTTGGAAGAGCCCTTAGACCTATGTGATATAATACTAATGCTCCTATTTTTCCTCTTTATCAAAAATTTTGAATCACCCAAAATAGAACTTCCAATAAAAAGTGATGCCAATTGTAAGTTAAGTACCTTTCAAACCATTAATTTGGAGTCTATCCTCCTGGTTGACCTTCCTTATGATGTATTTCTTCAATTTTGGCCCTTATGAGTTTGAAATTTTAGCATGTAGTACTCTGATATTTCATCTCTACAATGTCATAGGTCTAACCAAAATTTGATGTGTTAAGTGAAAGTTATGATAACTTTCCCAAACCTTGCTTCTTTTTGGACTTTTCTGGAGAGCAAACTTGTACAAATGCCACGTGTCCAATATTTGATACTCGAATCTAAAAATTATACCATAAATACCAAGGGATTTCATATTTCAAATGCAACTGGTCTCACTAAATTTGGACCATTTCTGAAGAAGATATGTCGATTTTACCCGGAAAACTTGTTTGAGACTAGTAATAGGACTAGTCAGAAACCCTATCTTCCATAGGGTGTATCTTTGAAAATATAATGAAACAAAAGCTATAATTTCTACCATAGATACTTTGAAATTTCTTCTAAATAACCTCCACCTTTTTCTATTTGAATCATCAAAAAAAATTTTATAGCAAAAATGCTAGGATGGCTTGCCTGGAGAAGAAAAACCCTAGGATCAATGCTCTAATACCAAATGTTATGATCCAACACCTTAAAAAATGAAAACAATCAATGATTATAGTCCACTTCAAGGGGGAAACCTCCTTTTACAATATATCCAATTCAAAATACAATATGAGATGAGATAAGATGAGATGGTGATGCCAAGTTTTTGGCAAGTTAATCATGTATGAAAAAAATATATGATCATGTAAGAACAAAATATAGTCCACTAAAGATACATGTTACATGTTTCGAGTAGATAATGATGACCAACAAGAACTTAATACATTCAAAATGTTTGGTTATCGGTCTCATATCATATCATAGAGTGGACAGTCTTAGTGTAAAGTACACATTGATGGTATTTGTAATGATTTCCAAGGGCTTACTTTCTATTCCAAATGAAGAACTTACTAATGGCTCGATTTTTGGTTGAATTTGTCCATGTAAGGAAATAATTTTTTTTGCATAAAACATACCTACTTATTAGCTTCGAGTTATGAAAATGACATTTTACATTAAATTATAAAGCAATTGCTACAACTTGGTACAGTTTGAGTGGGCCTAATGGTTAAGAACATGTGTTTCCTCCTATGACATGACATGTTCAAATCTAGAGGAAGGTAGGATATGCACACCTCTGTAAAATTTAGCAGTCAAATTCATACGCGAAGAAGATCCCTTGTTTCACAAACAAGAAGGTCTCATACACCAATTTAATTTCTAACTTAACCATGACCTTAAAATTAAATTATTATTATTATTAAATCTCTTATCTTCATAAAAAAAAAATATAATCATACATACACTACATTTATCTTTGTAAATCAATGCAACAATATGTTATATACCCAATTCTAAATCTCACTAGCCAAGTTTGTAACCCAAAACCATCAAAGCTTATTCATAATCTATCAAATAAACTAGGGATGAATTAATAATGTGTCAAACATAGGAGGTTGTTTCATCCGTGTGTCATGTTAGTGACCAATTAGAGGCTTCCACGTTTTGTGTAATCATTAAAGTTAAAAGATAAATACAAAATAATTATTATTTATTCATAATCTATCAAATAAACTAGAGATGAATTAATAATGTGTCAAACATAGTAGGTTGTTTCATCCGTGTGTCATGTTAGTGACCAATTAGAGGTTTCCACGTTTTGTGTAATCATTAAAGTTAAAGATAAATACAAAATAATTATTATTCACTCCTCATGTTTGTTTCTCACAAGTTATTGGTGCATTTCTTTCATCACATATGTTTGAAAGGAACACTTTCATTAATTTAAATTAAGTATCTCACACCAATTTGATATCTGACTTAGCCGTAATTGTAAATAGCCGTAATCGTAAATATAGATTATTATTATTATCATTAATATCTAACTTAACTATAAACTTAAAAATAAATTATTATTATAATATAATGAAAAACAATCCATTTCAATAATTTTAATTTTTAATTAAATTTAAAACATCCCATTTTAACCAAAAATTAATACCAAATTGCCAATGAGTTATCCATCTTTGACCGACGGCTTTCCTTCATTTTCGTTGGAGGTGATTGAAAAGACATAACTAATCAGAGTCGTGTATGGAGGGGATTCCATACCCTGTCCACTATCTCCAAACCCGTCCCACCCCCGTCACCTCCAGCCATTCCTTACCCTGCTCCACGCGGTTGACCCGACCCGACCCGTGTCCTCATTCCTTAGGCTTTCCTCATTCTTTTCCCAGCTGTCTTACGCCAACCGGCCTACACGCAAACAAATCCCATTCCATAGCTCAGTTCGCTCCCCTGTTCACGCAGCAGATGGGTTCGGTCTACACGCAAACAAACCCCATCCGATAGCTCAGTTCCCTCCCCTCTTCACGCAGCAGACTCCAGAATCCATCTGCTGCCCTTCCCTCGTTATCCCATTCGTGTCCTCTCTCCAACCGGTAGAACTCGGTTACCCGTTTTCCCACCATCACTCCCACTCTGTCGGCAAGTTCCAACTCTATCCACGCCCATCCTATAGGCTTCTTATGTCTCGGTAGTTCTTCCCTCACGTCCCATCTTCTTTTGTACTAATCTGGCACATCCATTCTTAGCAAGGCCCCTCACAAGACCAATTATAATCTGTTTTTTAAGAAATTATAATTCATATGGATATATGAAGGAAAAAATCTAGGAGTAAGGGAATGTGCAATAGTGGTAATGGTAAAAGATAGTGTTGTTGTGTTTAAATAAATAATTTGTGTTAGATAGGTTGTTAAAGACATATAACTAATGGGATTGTAAGGGATAGTTGTCCTTTGTAAGGGTATTTGGATTTTCCAAAGTAAAAAAATATTGCTAAGAAAAGGGTATTTGAGAGTGGATTGACTTGTTGAAGATTTAAAAATAACAGTGTATAGAAAGTAGTGAAATGGGTTCAAGACCTAAGATATCAAACTGGAAAGTAAACTTTGAGCTTTAAGGAATTGGCTTGCAAAGCTTATTTTAGTGACAGGTCCTAGTTTGGAGATTTGGGGTTCACAACCTTCCAAAGTCAATTTGAGGTATCAAAAAAAAAATTGGGGGTCAAAACTTTGTGAGCATATCTCACAACCCCTTGATGTTATTCTACACATCGAGGCCTTTCCAACATTGCAAAAATCACCTCAATTAGAGCTCGTATGTCGAAGTTATACCTCCGGCAAGTTGACCAACCTTGTTGACCACCATGGTATGAGTGGATTCCATGTCAACATCTATTACTCACACATGTGGGGCTAGCCATGCAACATACTTTCAAGAATGTTCTAGACAATCCAAAACCTTATCACTAATTGAGGGTTGAGGATGCAAAAACCCAACCCTAAATGACTATCAAGCTATGTTAAACACCGGGCTCTTAGGAGGAGGAGTTCCATTCTTTTGTATTGTACTTATTCCATAGATGAGCAAAGCATCCACACACACACACACACACATATATATATATATATATATATAAGAATAAAAATACATAAATAAAATTAATAAGAATAGACAAAAAAAAATTGAAAAACCCTCACAACACGTTTCTGTCAACGCACGAGTACGAAGGTCATACTTTCCTTCACTCAAGTCACACGAACACAAAAATATGAACATGTGTCGTGCATCCATAGGATATGGATAGACGACGAAGGTCGGAGAAAAACACTCCGTCATAAACACCTTCGGTGTAATAATTATTACTATGTATACCCTTTGAAGAGATAAATCCATATTGATCCATATGCTACATAGTGTAGTGAATAAAAGAAATCGATCGTATTCTTGAACCTTGGATGTGCTTGGTAAGTATGAGACTATAGATGGGGGCTTTTCAAACCAAATGGGACCATCCAAAACAATTTCTGATGCACCTACCAAATCAGAGGTAATCCCTTTTTCCTTCCCCCCAGGGTAGGGAAAAAAGAAGAAATGTGCACTCGTGATTATATACGATGGCCCTATTTCATTCTCAGGGCAGGGAAAAAAGAAGAAATGTGCACTCGTGATTATATACGATGGCCCTATTTCATTCTCAGCGTCAATAGCACGATTCTAGTACAACATTCAAACATGGGTAGAGGTATTGGATTGGGGAGCTCCACTCGACCGCCATAAAGTCTAACCAAAAAGTAGGAGGAAAGGCAGAGACAGAGGAATCGGTCAACTAGATCAAAGGATTAAACTACAGAGACTGGATATGCAATTGTTGAAGCCGCTGCTTCAACAAATGCTTTCTCAGAACTAGGCATTAATGCCCTCCCTTATTCTTTATCTACCTTAGAAGGGTGGTCTACTTCATTAAGACATCATACATTTGCTTAGCTACTAAGCTTGGTCTTGGCAAGAAGATTACATGACTTGGAAATGCTCTAATTGTGAACTCCTGATTTTGGCAATCGCCTACCCCACGAACTCCAAAGATTGTTGCGCCACATAAACCTGAACGTCCAAAGTATTTGGAAAATCCTTCACAATATGACTCACAAATTTGTAGTTTGCCTCCGACTTCTTCTACACACCTGAGCGAAAACCTTCAAGTTGATAGCTTGAGACAGTCTCAACGCCTCAAGTAGACATATGGCATCTCCTTTCCATGAACATCAACATTTCATTTCTGTCGTGGAGTGTCACATGAAGAGCATCTCAGAAGTAGCATTTCCCTCTCAGAAGACGGATCCTCCTCACAACACGACCTTCCTAGTTCCTTCAAATTGGTGGTTGTTCTCCCTCCAGTTGACTTATTCAAACAATGGCGGCTCCACGGTCTTCTTCGCCCAGAAACCCTAACAGGCCCTGTGATTTTCATGAGGGCGACAATAATACTACCTTTCCAGCGCATTGTGAGAATCTGCAAGCTCCAGCAAAAGACACAACGAACCAGACCAAGCAGTTCACTGTGCATTTTAAAGCCATTTTATAAAATATAAACACCAGTTTAGTGACCTCCCCTATGCACAAGACACTTTAATTTAAGTCTATGGCCAATAAAACAAGGTCGGTTGCAATTAGAATCTGGTGTTTCATGAATTCTTCACTTCTTCTGTACTCTGGACATTGTTGCCTCAGAGCAGACAATTCCACACGTGTATTGATCGTGAAATAGTATTGTACAGTTTGTGTATATTTAAATTTTCAGTTAGTTGCAACTACAACTTATGGCAAGCGCAACATTATTGTTAAACCTTACTCAGTCTAAAACA
This sequence comes from Picea engelmannii, assembly GCA_009831015.1. NCBI lineage: Eukaryota > Viridiplantae > Streptophyta > Pinopsida > Pinales > Pinaceae > Picea > Picea engelmannii. The sequence goes on along the minus strand of ML780988.1, from coordinate 377,035 downwards.
AAGCAGTAGAGTATTGGCAACTAAGTGCTCCATTTAATAAATTGTGTTGACGTTTGGCTTCATAAAATTGAAATAAACATTGATTAGCTTGAAATGACACTAACTAGGGGAAAATGGGAGCTACAAGTAAGCATAGTGCATTTATTCAACACACTAAACAATAGCAGCTTCAAACAAAATCCCTTATTAGATTATATATTTTTTAGATTGATTCAAAACAATCTTTGGCAATCTCCAACATATACATGTAGTTTTAGAAGCTAGAGATCCTAACCAAAACTCAAACAGAGAATGGTACTACTGACAGACTGGGTCATCCAAATTCACACATAACTACATAGTTCTACACACCGGTTAAAACTCAATATACATATACAAAGAGAGGCCCTACAACTTGATCAATCATTAGCCAAAGGATGATTGCATTTCTGCAACAATGTTATCAACTTCAATATTGTATTCAGAAAGCCAGAAATACAGTTCAGCTTGCAACTTCTTATGGCATGTGAATCCGATGTAGAAATGTCAGCTACTATTACTATTCTGCTGCCAAACTGGGGATGCCAGGGCCTTGCCCGCAATTATACTTTTAGAAAATTCCAAAACTCGTTGAAACCTAACAACAAACCTAAGCTTTTCAGGAATTTTATAGTAAAATGGTATTCCAGTCTCAACAACAGTCAGAAAGTACTACTCTCCTTGAAAGCTGTCATAATGCTCTGAATTGTTAGTTTCCATATGATACATGGGATTCTTGGAAGTGTCTTGTAACTTTAATTTATGAGCATATCCCATAACCCCTTGATGCTATTCTACACACCGAGGTGTTTCCAACAGTGCAAAAATCACCTCAATTGGAGCTCGTATGTCAAAGTTATGCCTCCTGCAAGTTGACCAACCTTGTTGACCACCATGGTATGAGTGGATGCCATGTCAACATCTATTGCTCACACATGTGGGGCTAGCCATGTAGCATAATTTCAAGAATGTTCTAGACAATCCAAAACCTTATCACTAATTGAGGGTTGAGGATGCAAAAACCCAACCCTAGACGACTATCGAGCTATGTTAAATAGTGGGCTCCTAGGAGGAGGAGGAGTTTGATTCTTTTGTATTGTACTTGTTCCATAGATGAGCAGAGCATCCAAGGAGTGGGATTTGAGTGCATAAAAGAGGTAGGAAGAAGAGTCTATAGTATCCATTCAGGCCACATAGTCATAGACAATTCCATAGTGAGTGCCCCTTTCTTTGTATTTACATTTTCATAACTAAAGAAAAGATAACATAGCATATACCTCAACTTCTAGCTAGGTTTTATCACGTACCAGGTTTCCCAATATAAATCTTGTGTTTAATTATGTGTATGGTGTGTATATTTGTCTGTTCTTTCATTTTCGTAATCAATTATTTTCATAAATCTAAGTAATAATTAATTTAGGATCTAAGGGAAATATCACATAATCTAAAATTTCAAAATATTATAAAATTTCTGACAAACTATTCCAATGGAATATCCATGACATTTTACATATCAATATTGTGTCTAAATACACTTTCATAATCGATACCAAACTAACTAAAATCAAAGCAACAAACCCAAATAACCATAAAAACAATATTTTAAACTTGTAAATAGCTTATAAAAACAAATTGAAATCAACCACTAATTAAAGCAAGTCAATTTGTATAATTTCATTTATTCCATAAGTTTTAAAAAATGCATAAATAATTTCTCTTAAAATTTTAAAAATTACACAATTAAAATCAATTTATATAATTGATTTCT
>ML780988.1:350125-367975 GCA_009831015.1 Picea engelmannii | reverse complement strand
AGAATTAACTAGTTTATAGGTAATTTTGAAGATGCTCTCGATACTCATTCAGCTAGACCACATCCAAATGTCAATCCTTCCAAAGAAAAAATTCAATACATCAAGCCCTAAAGGGTTGAAAATTATGACAAAAATATAATAAATGGTGTCAAGGTGTATTTCCTTACCTTACCTTACCATGACATGCCATGGCTTGCCTTTGCATACCTTGCCTTGCCATGTGTTTCCATGCCATGTCATGGCTTGCCTTTGAATGCCTTGTCTTTCCATGTGTTGCCATGTCATGCCTTTCCATGCCATGCCATGCCTTGCCTTGCCTTGCCATGCCATGCCTTGCTATCATATGGTATGCATTTCCATGCCATGCCCCTCCATAGCATGCCTTGAAATGTCATGCCTTATTGATCCAGGTAGATATCGGTGGCCACCCACCTTTTCCAAATGGCTCAAAACAGTTTTCTGGCCATTTTGGCAATTTACTATTTTTAGTAGGTTTTAACTTCCTGGGCCATTTTGAGGGTCCAAATGAAGGTTTTTTGAGATCTAGGTTCTCAATTATAATTGAAGGCATAATTGAGCCCCCAAAATGAATCTCCTCGACAATACCTTTCCAACGATCTATCACACGCCTAAAACGGAGATCGTATGCAAAAGTTACGACCCCGGGAAGTTGATGTACTCACTTACCCAAACGGGGCCCACATGACTTTTGGCGCTTCATCTCCTAGGGTTAGGTTTTTGGATCACTTATCTTTCCATATCATGCCTTTCCTTGCCATGCTATGTCATGTCGTGCCTTAAGGTTTTTATTCCTTGAGGAGGAATTGGACAAAATTCCCCGAAATGGTTTGGGATGCCACTTGCAACTGGGCATAAAAAGAAAACCGAGACTTGGATTGAGGAACCGTCGAATTCAATGGATTACTGGGATAGGATTTCAGCTAGAGAACCCCTCACTCTCGGGTGCCATGCCTCATAAGTTGCTTTACTCATTGATTTCGAGAATTAGTGTTTCGCTCAGTTTGAAGCAATGCATCATTTGGATTAAGGGGTCCAATTTATGAAACCATCCCTCATGAGAAGATCGATAATGTGGTCACCTATTCCATGCCTAAACAAACTTGTAACATCTCATGAAACTCAAAAATGTTGCTTTGTTAGGTTTTTATGCCTTGAGGAGGAAATGGCCAAGAGTCCCCGAAATGGTTTGGGATGTGACTTGCAACTCGGTATATAACAAAAAAAAAAACTCAGATTTAGGAACCGTCGTCTCTGTTGGATTCTTGGCATATTATTTCAGCTAAAGCACCCCTCACTCTCAGGTCCAATCCCTTGTAAGCTGTTTTTTTCATCGATTTTGAGAACTAGGGTTTTTCTCAGTAAGAAGCAATTCAACATTTGGATTTAGGGGTCCAATTTACAAAACCATGCATCGAGAGCAGATGGACAATGTGGTCACATAGTCCATGCCTAAATAAGATTGAAGCATCTCACGGAACTCAAAAATGTTGCTCCGTTAGGTTTTTATTCCCTAAGGAGGAATTGGACAAGAGTCCTCAAAATGGTTTGGGATGCCACTTGCAACTGGGCATAAAAAGAAAAACGAGACTCGGATTGAGGAACCGTCTACTTCGATGGATTACTGGGATATGATTTCAGCTAGAGCACCCCTCACTCTCGAGTTCCATGCCTCAGAAGTTGGCTTTACTCATTGATTTCGAGAATTAGTGTTTTGCTCAGTTTGAAGCAATGCAACATTTGGATTAAGGGGTCCAATTTATGAAACCATCCCTCGTGAGAAGATCGATAATGTGGTCACCTAGTCCATGCCTAAACAAGCTTGCAACATCTCACGGAACTAAAAAATGTTGCTCCATTAGGTTTTTATGCCATGAGGAGGAATTGGCCAAGAGTCCCTGAAATTGTTTGGGATGCGACTTGCAACTAAGCATAAAATGAAAACCAAGACTCGGATTGAGGAACCGTCGACTTCGATGGATTACTAAAATAGGATTTCAGCTATAACACCCATCATTGTCGGGTGCCAAGCCTCAAAAGTTGGTTTACTCATTGATTTCGAGAACTAGTGTTTTTCTTAGTTTGAAGCAATGCAACATTTGGATTAAGGGGTTCAATTTATGAAATCATCCCTCGAGAGAGGATGGATAATGTGGTCACCTATTCCATGCCTAAACAACCTTGCAGCATCTCATGGAACTCAAAAATGTTGCTCCGTTAGTCTTTTATGCCCTGAGGAGGAATTGGCCAAGAGTCCCCGAAATGGTTTGGGATGCAACTTGCAACTGGGCATATCACGAAAATCGAGACTCATATTGAGGAACCATTGTCTCCGTTGGATTCCTGGCATATGATTTTAGCTAGAGCACCTCTCACTCCCAGTTCCAATCCCTCAGAAGTTGTTTTTTTCATTGATTTCAAGAACTAGTGTTTTGCTCAGTAAGAAGCAATGCAAAATTTGGATTAAGGGGTCCAATTTAGGAAACCATGCCTTGGGAGTGGATGGACATTGTGGTCACCTAGTCCATGCCTAAAAAATCATGCAACATCTCATGGAACTCAAAAATGTTGCTCTGTTAGGATTTTATGCCCTGATGAGGAATTGACCAAGAGTCCTCGAAATGGTTTGGGATGCCACTTGCAACTACGAATAAAATGAAAATTGAGACTCGGATTGAGGAACTGTCATCTTCGTTGGATTCTTGGAATAGGATTTCAGCTAGCACCCCTCACTACCAGGTGCCATGCCTCAGAAATTGCTATAATCATTCATTTCGAGAACTAGTGTTTGGCTCAGTTTGAGGCAATGCAACATTTGGATTAAGGGGTCCAATTTATGAAACCGTACCTCATCTTTTACTGAGATAAGATTTCATCTAGAGAACCCCTCACTCCTAGGTGCCATGCCTCAATTGGCACTCTCTCAACACTTTAAGAACCATCCTCAAATGTTGATCATGCTCTTCCTCTGTCTCAGAGTAGATAAGAATATCATACAAGAATACAATGACGAATTTTTCAAGGAAATCTTTGAACACTACATTCATTCAACACATAAAAGTAGTTGATGCATTCGCCAATCCAAATGGCACCACCACAAACTCATAATTTCCATACCTTTTCTTGAATGTTGTCTTTCCGGTGTATTATTATCTATTTCTTACTTGATGATAAGTTGATCTCAAGTCAATCTCGGAAAATATATTATCTCCTTTTATTCGATCAAGGATATCATCGATCCGCGATAAAGGATACATGTTCTTTACCGTAACCTTGTTAATATTTTTTATGTAAATACACAACCCCAAAATTCCATCATTTTTCTTCACAAAAAGTACTAGGGCACCCCAAGGTGATACATTTTGATAAATGTACCCCTTCTTAAGAAATTCTTCTAGTTGCATCTACAACTCTTTCAACTCTGATGTGATCATTTTGTGGGGTGTTTTGGATACCGGGAAAACTCTAGGCACTAAATCAATGAAAAAATCAATGTCTCTCTTTGGTGGTAACCCTAGTATCTCCCCAAATACATCCTTAAAATCTTTCAAGACTATATGGTATTCAACACTTGTTAGTTTATATTTGGTTTCCTCTTCCATTTGGACTGCGTAAATATGGAATCCTTTCCTGAATCTCTTCTTTAACTGAATGGATGAAAATTATCTAAAAGCTACAAGCCTTGGAATCCCTTGAAATTTTCCTTGTTTCCCTTTCTCATCAAGATAGGTGAATTCCTTGTTGTAGCAATTATGATAGCATGATTATTTTCCAACCAATCCATACCAATCATACAGTCATAACAAGCCCAAATATATTATATTCAAATTTATCTTTGTGTTGATTCCATTCATGTCCATTGGTAAATCCTTAACTATGTCAATAATCCTTCTCTTAGCTCCCATGGCTAGCTGAACCAACCAATATTTCTCATGTTTGATTCTTTGCAAATGAAATCTTTTAACAAGATAAGGATTTATGTAACCATGGCTAGATCTAGAATCAATTAAAATGGTTATGGGATGATTATCAATTTTACCATCTACTTCAATAATGAGAGATTGATACTCTACTTGTTTGTTGTCCAAGGATGCATAAATCCTTGGTATTATTTTTCCCATGTCCTCAACTGTATCAACCTCTTGAATATTCTGAACAATCCTCATCATTTTTCCTTTGTGAGGGAAATCTCTATACAAGTGGTCTCCCTTACATCCCCAACATTTTATGATCTATTTTATTTGCCTTTTCCCAAATGAATCTATCATCATAGGATCATTTTTTGCTATCTTCCCTTGCTGATATGATTGATAATTACTTCTAAAGAAAGGTGACTTGAATCCTTTCTTCCTCGAATCCATCTTTCCTTTCTTTTTTTCATCCCAAGCTCTTTGAAAAGATGGTTGTGTCTTACTTTTCTCATACAAATACTTTGCTTTTCTTATGGATTCTTCCAAGTTTCCAGGGTTATCAAATTGGACTTTATCACTATAGAAAGAAGGTATCCCACTCAAAAATATTTGGATTTTAATCTTCTCATTCTTTATGAAGCCAACATACCTCAACAATTCAAGGAACCTCCTCTCATACTCATCAATTGTCATGCTTCCAAGATTGAGTTCAAAGAACTCTTTCATATTTTTGTCATAATAATTCTATGACAAGTACCGCTACTAGAAATATCTCTTGAATTTCCTCCAGGAAATTTTCTTTTCATAAATATGCTTTACCCGCTTGAATAAATCATACCACATAAATTCTTTTCCTGGGAGATGGTGGGTTGCAATCATGGTTTCTACATTTGATGAGTAGTTGTGTAATTGGAAATATTTCCTCATTCCAAAAATCCATGCTTCTACATATTCATATTTCTTATGATCACCATCAAAATTAGGAGGCTTAATCTTCCTAATATCTCCATGAAAATCATCTACTTCATGCCTCCTCCTCTGTCTTCAGATAGACGACACACTTAGGATGCACTCTAACCTTGAATGTGCATGTGCTCTTTTGGTCAATTTTCCTGGTGAATGAATTTGATGACTTTTTCTACTAATACTCCTTTATTTTCTATATCCCTTATGATCATCCCTCCTATCATGAGATGTAGATGCTTCTACTTTCCTTCACTAGTTGCTTGTTTTGTGCCAAAATATGTATTGACTTATCTTTGCAACATATTCAGACTCTATAATAGCTCCTCCTGACCTCTCATCATAATTTTACTGTCTTCTCTATAGATATGCACATTTTTTTGTAGGATTCTCATAGTCTCAACCATCTCTACAGGATCCACTCTACCCCTACGTCCATTGGACTCAGTCTCTGCATTTCTCATACATAAATGTAAGCTTCTTATCTCATCCTCATTTTGTAAGATCCTTGGGAATCCTCCATATCTTTAATCCTCATATAGGAGGCAAATTTATTTTACCTGTACCTCTAATTTTGTAAGAATGTGCATGCAACAATTGTTTTTAGAATTATACATATTACAGAATTGTCATTATTAGATTATAGATCATCCTTTCAACTAAATTTATGAGGAGTATGGATGCATTCAAATCCAATTATGAGTGTTTATATACATTCCCCACTGAAATATTTATCCAATAACTATACTCATGCTTCATTTTGAGTTATGAGCCAAAAGTTATAGCCTTCTCAAGTTTGAATTTTTCTACTCATTTGTGACCTATTTTTTTTATGCAATTTCTCTGAGACCATTTTCTACCACCTGTAGAAGAAAATATGTCAGGAATAAAAAAAACCTTTATATTGGGAACATATAAAATTTATGATTGGGAATACATAAAAACTTTTATATTTTGAATATGATCCTCTAGTCAAATTCTATATAAAAATGGAATTGACGACTTTGTTCTTTTACACTTTCTCCAAACTTAGAAATATTTAGCTAAAACTATCTTTCTCCCAAACATAGATGATTTTAGAGGACAAATTTCACAAATGGGATAATTTTCCATGATTTTTCCTAAAAATAGATTCATCAATTTCAATTTTTTCTAAAAATGATTTGCCCAAATTCCATAGAATAAAATTATTTTAACTTAAAAATCGCCAAAATTTTATAGAAACTATATTAAATCATTATAAATTTGAATATTTTGAGAAAATTATCGCCAAAGATTTTATATTTTGCATATTAAGGACTAGTAATATTAGCCCAAGTTTCTACATTTTAATATAATTTTCCATCCTTAAAATTATCCCTGCTTTGAAATGGAGGAAAACTAGGAAAAACTTCCTCAAGACAAAGTTGTTTGGATTGATATGTAGAAAAAAAGTCATCTAAATAAAATGTTATGAATGGATGATATAGGGTTCCTTTTCATTGTCAGAAGATTTGAAAATTCCCTGAAATGTGCCCAAGAATAGTGGATTTTTCCCTATTTAGGCATCCCCACACCAACCCCTTTTGAATATTTCTAGAAGAAAAAATGGATATCTCCATGCCTTATTTATGCATTCCCTGTAGAATTTTCACCATTTTCTAGGCCTCATATACTGGTCATGACATAGATCTTTAAAAGACACTAATTTACATTTTTTACAAAATTTTAGCAAAATTAGCTAGTGACCCTCATTGGCATTCTTGCATCCCTTGTTATTGAAGACACACTTAAAATTTTATCTGATTATGAGTTGAAATGATCCTATTATGGCCAAAATAAGTTTTTGGGTCTAGACTTCTTTCTTTTGTAAATTGTTCATTTTCTCCTTCCCTTTCTCCTCTTATATTTCTCTTCTTCAGTAATATCTGAAACCCTTTATCGATGATTTGCAATCCATGAAAATGTCACTATTTCAAATAATTTCTTTGAACCCCCAAAACTTCATTGACCATCGATCATCATACTTCGTTCATCGTCCATCATCCATTCTCTTTTTAACCTTTGAAAGGACTTTGTCGAAATTTTCCAAAATTCATTAGTCATTAGACTTCGGTCATCGACCATAAACCATCAAATATTCACTTTTAAGCTTTGTTCATACATTGCCGAAATTTTTTGAAATTCAAACTCCATCAGCCATTGGTCATCCACCATTGTAGTTTGGTCATCAATGATTGGCCATCGATGATTACCTTTTAAACTTTGTTCATACTTCACTGAATTTTGCTGAATTTCAAACTCCATCGACCATCATACTTCAGTCATAGGACATCAACCATCAATGATTCCCTTTTAACCTTTGTTTGGACTTTGCTGAAATTCTCCAAAATTTGAACTCTGAACTCGGATACCACACCTGCAAACGAATCTTGGCCATTGATTTCACTAACTCCTGAGTCACCATTAAAACAAAAAATTTGACCTTCCAAACCGAATTTAACTATGCAACTTGCAAATTGATGCCATTAATAATCTCTTCAATGGGTCTGAGGGAAATTAGACTTGAATCTGTTCATAAATTTGGGGAGTTCACTCAGGATTGAACAATTTCCCAAAATTCGACACTAATCAAACTTCACCACAACAAAGTTACCAAAACATTACACTAATATTGGCCCATACAAGCTCGGTGTTGGACCAGAATCTCTCGTACCACTTTATAGTGTCCCCCGCTACTAAATCTATTCAATTTAAAATTTCTCCGATACAATTTAAATTAAATTTTGGATTCTAAAATGCTCATGAATCTACAACACTTTTAAAATATGAGTTGTGGAAAAAATTGGCATTTTCACACTCGCATACAAATGCTTAAAATTTAGATAACATGCAATGATTAAAAACACATATAATAAAATGCAATTCTTTAATGATTTACCATGCATTTGGAAACATAAAAAAATTTAGGAAAATATGCATACACACAACAACATATAATTCACTCAATAACAAATTTCATGCATAATAAATAGAGATAAAACACTTATCTTTTAAACCAAATGTGCAACTGGTTGTATGCGATGGATGTTCCATCATGTTAAAATTTTGGTATGTTCGTTTAAGTGTAGACAATGTCACATCATTGTCACTCAACCATGGGCACTTACACATGCCACCCTTGAGCATGATAACCTTTTCTTAGATAGAATGATTCTAACAAGTGCACACTAGAACCAACAGATAAACATTAACCACAAATTCCATTGCTACAACTACAACATAATACCAATATAGTGTACATTTACCAAGAGAAGCGCACAAGACAGATACCATAAAGACTAAGAATACTCCATGATAATTGTTGCACTACTCTCTCGAGACTTGCACCTCCTTCTATTGTAGTTACTACTCCTTAGACTTGCACACTAGATGAGTGAGTGAGTGAGAGTATCCAAATGAGATAGGTGCCTCCTTATTTATACTATCCTGTCTAAGTGACTTTTCCAAGTGGGTACGACTTCTCTTTCTAGAGCCTTCGAATACTTTATTATTATTCTCCTTGGGCCAACTTCTCTTCTAGGGTTTTCACACATCTGTTTAATTGTTTTCTTACTCCCCAAATATTATGTTCTAAGTACAAAGGTTACACTTGGAGGTTAATACCTCCTGCAACTACCAAAACATCAACACTCCCTCTTAGCTAGCGATGTATTAACTAAGATGCTATTTGTGTAATGGTCTCAAACACATCCATCCATATCACATGGCATGGGAAAGACTCACATGGTCTTGTAGACCAGTCTACAAGTAGCATCACCATAACCACACAGGCTATCTCATGATCAAAACAAATCATGTCACAAGTATCATCATCATAGCCACATAGGCTCTGTCATAGTCACACATAGACTATTTGATGGTCATGTCACAATCATGCATCTAGGACCTCATATACACATGTAGCATCTCTCTAGTGGGTACAGCCTCATCGTCCTCTTATACTGTATTTCATTATAGGGCTTTCATCTAGCTCACACTGAACTAGGCAACCATCCATCTCACACAAAATATGGAATATGTCATTGAGCCAAATTACATAGAAATGCACTAATACCCAATCCAAATGGAGTCTGGGCAACTGCAACCCGATATCTCACACAGAATTTGGAAACTATCCCTAGAGCTAGCTCTTCTAGTTGGCACACCAAGCATCCATTGCACAATGATTGGGAATCTAACCATGAGGGTTAGGTGATGTAGTGTGCACACACTATCCATCTATCCAAAGGCTAGGAAACACCTCCAACCACACAAGTTGGCCCTCCAACGTGAAAAGATGGGAAACTGACCAGCCCCGAAGGCTCGGCATCTACTGACCTTGTGCAAGGTCATGCTGACTGGTGCCACAATAAAAAACATTCATGGAAATGAGCACCTGTTGCTGCCACACTCTGCAAGCTACTACCCCAAGAATCACATATGTGACTCATCACTCCCTCTTACGAGGGATGTCCTTCTTAACCACGCCAATATTTTTCTTGAAGTACTCAAAATTCACCCTTGATAGAGGCTTGGTTAGCACATGTGCTATTTTCTTGTCTGTGCCAATATACTAAAGCTTCACAACTCCCCTTTGCAGCAAATATTGGATTTAATGGTACTTGATCTCGATGTTCTTGGACTTGTCATGAAACATCGGGTTCTCTGACAACTTCACACAACTCTCTTTGTCGCACTAGATACAAGTTGCATCTAGCTCAAGATCAAACAATCTTGCAAGAAGCTTCTAAATCCACAATGCTTCACTGCTAGCTGAACACTCTTCTATATACTCTGCCTTAGCTATACTTAGCACCACACTAGTCTACTTCCTACTAAACCATGAGATCGTAGTTGATCCCAAACTGAAGCCACAACCAGATGTAGTATTTTGACCTACGACAATATCATCCCAATTTGAATCAACATAGAATTATAGTTTTATCTTATGATCTTAAACATATCGGATTCCATAATCAACTATACATTTCATGTATCTCAACACATTATTTTCCACAACCAAGTGAATATGTCTTGTTTCAACCATATACTAAATCAAAGTGTTCACCGCAAAGAGTATATATGGCCTAGTGTTAGTCAAATACATCAACGAACCAATCATTTTCCTGTGCATGGTGACATCCACTGTCTCTAAAGAAGTATCACTCAACAACTCCAGGTCTGTCACCATCGGTGTGGGCATGGATTTACAATTCAACATTTTGAATCCCTCTAGGATATCTACCCCATATTTTCCTTGGCATAGTAAAATCTCATCCAGTTTCTACCACACCTCTAGACCTAAGAAATAATGCATCATACCTAGGTGTTTCATATCGAACTCTAAAGTGATATCCCTCTTGCACTCATTTGTGAGCTTCTCATCCCTTTTCAGAAACAGGTCATTCAATATCAAGGGGAAACCATCCCCAATATAATCAAAATAGATGTCTAGTATATCTTTCCCTAGATGCCTACCTAAGCTTGTACAAAGCCTTCTTCAATCTACAGACATGAGACTCCCTCTCATGTATCTTGTGGATTCTCTATGTACACTTCTTTTGGATATTGGAGCAAGTGTCTCGTCATAATCTTCTCCCTCTTGTTGGTAGAATCCTTCAGCCACAAATCAAGCTTTGTACATATCTATGCTACCATCAACAACATGCTTGATCATGTATATCAACTTTAGAATTCACCACTAACTTCCCTTCTAGTCTCAGAACCAAGGAAAAATCCACATCCCGTTCCTTTTGACTTAGTTCCTCCTTTGTCACTGAAACAAGGGAATCTTCCCAAGAGGTCTCATATCTCCTCAAAGCCTTTGAAGCTTCGATCTATCCTCCTCAACTCATGGCACATGTTTGTCAGTCCTGGAAAATGTCTCTCTCTCCCATCTGAATATGAGGAGAAATACTTTATGAATGAAAGTATTTAAGCCAATCAATGTCTATAAGATCGGGCTCACTTTGATTCTCCATGCTCCCTTTGAAGTTTGTCTCCCTCTAACTCTATATAATAGTCGGTGTCATCTTCTCCCTCTGTGTGTGATCATTTTCTCTTAAGTATCCTATGAACGGGCCTGGGAAGTTTTCTCCTCCCTACTAGATCGTGAGGGATGACTCCCTCTGAACTCTAGCTCCTTTGAACTAGTACTTGGTGGGGCTGCCTACCTCACCACTAGTGGAGCCATCTACTCCTTCTCATGATATGGATTATCAATGCCACATATATGTATCCCTTTTGCATCCTACAAAGTATCATAGGACCATGTTGATCTCTTCTTAGTTACTGCAATAATTCTGGGTAGGCCCTTTTGGCTCTACTAAATCTTCTTGATAATCTGAAGAGTGATCAACTGAACTAGAGGGATCTGTTTAGTCATATTTGGAGCCTTTTGTTCCTTACAATCAATATCCATATGAAATACTTTGTATCTCGCAAAATTACCCTTCTTCATCTTCTTCTTCTTTGGTACATGGATGTATACAGTCGTGTATACAACTTCTTATTTGGATAGTTTTCTCCATGTCTCAATCTAGATACCATCTAATATGTTTCCTCCTGCAACCATCACGATATGGTGTAGACCCCCCTTCTCTCCAAGGTTTGTGTGACCTCTCGATCTAGGATCGTTCACAATACTAAGATTGAACAACTCTTCAATTCCCTGCTGGGACCTCCGAGAAATAATCCACATGTCTTTATAAAACTCCTCCTGCGTGAATTAACACTAGGCACAAGCCTCCTCCACATGTTCACTGACAATAACCATGAGTCTAACCAAAAGGCACTTTGTGGCTTCATATGTCCGATATTTGTATGTGATCCATCCTTGACCCTCCCGACTCTCGAACTCCTGAACTCCAAACTAGGAGTCTAGTGAGTACTAACTCTGTTCCCCTGGACCCCTCTGATATGACCTCGGGCTATAACCCCGGGATGAAATCCTTTAAGAACTTTGGGTTTTCACACTTCTCAACTTCGAGTATTCAAATGTGAGCTATCCAACCCTTCCAACTTCATGAGTTCCGAACTAGGGCTTAATAATACTAGCTCATTTTCTTAACCTCCATTAACGTGAAGCTTCGCTATGACCTGGGGCCCAGTTTCCAAGCGCTACGTGATTTCATATTTCACAAACTCGTGAAATAACTCTCCTCCCTTTCCCCAAAGTCCGAATTTCTGATGAAAAGGACCAATGGTTCGATCTTCCCTTAGGTCGACAACTCCTATCTCTCCTGAACTTTTGATTGTTGAATAACTCTCACCCTTATCCTCCTCGCAGCTTCTCTATATCTAACGGTGCATGGTTATCGATGCTTGTCCATCCAAGAGTCTCTACTGTCTATCTAAGTTCTCAGTAACTCCTTGCCATATAACTTGGCATCAACCCTTCTGAGCTTGAATTCTTTCCTAACTTGAAATATTTCAATTGTTTCAAAGGTCTCAGCGGTGTTTTCCCTCTTGATCTTTGTTAATGAAATTTGACTTCACCTTGGTGCACACTTACACTCTTGCGTGAAAACTTGCATTATTCCTCCCTGAGCTTTTAACTTATTCAGTCTCCAAGGGATTCAACCCTTCTGTGTCTTTTGAAAAACTTTATAGTACCCTCTTGGCACACTCAGTGCTCAACCTCCTGATATTTCGAGTCTTAGATCAAGTTTGCTTCTACGGGCACTCGCGCTTAATATGCACACTCTACATACAAAAGTTCCACGCTATCTCTTCTGAGCTCCGATTTGAAAAAGACTCTCTTACGCACTCCTTGTGTTCGGTATGCACTCCTTTCATAACTTATAGAAGAGAAACACTTGAAACTTATTCAATTATTCATTCTCCATGAACCTCATACATTCACAGAATACATAACAACAGTCAAACAATATCAACACTGTACAATTGAATCAATTCTCTCTATTCTATTCATTTCAAAGAAAAAAACATGATTACACTGTTATCTCTTATAGCCATTACAATGAAAAACTTGTCTAAGGACCCAGATCTTCCTCGCTCTTCTTCCTCCTATCTAAAATCTATCACCTATCACTCTAGCAGTTACCTACTTAGCTTAATTATTACAACCTAATAACTAATACGGGCTAATATCCTACACCTGTAATATACTATAGTCGTGTAAGGATTTACAATGATCTGTCAGTTCAAAATGGTGGCCCGACTTTACATACAACTAATTAATTAACGAGAGATTCAAAAAGGTCTCCACACCGCTACCAAGTTGGTTAAGAGTTAGTTTGTCTCGTTCAAAGCGTTGATGTGTCGACTTCGCTTCCACGTCTTCTTTTCTTGATTTGATAGCGATGATCCTACATCATACTCCTCTGGACAAAATATTCATGGACTCCTGTCCATGAGCTCTTGTACTGTTTTTTCATGCTTCAAAATATCAGGCTCTGTTACCCAACTTGAATCTTCCACTTTACCAAATATTTAGGATGCATCTTTCTTCTGGTTTTCCTTCCAACTCTTTGTTTTAATATTTTCTCCATCTGAGGTTTTTCTACTATGGGCATCTGTTCTTCCCATTGAATATCTTTTTGATCATCCAATTCTCCTGTGTCATCTCTGTTATAAGGATACAAATCTACAACGTTGAATATCGATGATATTCCAACATTGTCTGACAACTCTATATCATAAGCATTTGTTGCAAATTTTCTAAGGATCTTGCATGGTCCTATCTTATTCATCTTCAACTTATTATATGTTCCTCTTGGAAACCTATCCTTCCTCAAATGAGCTAAAACTTCATCTCCCACTTCAAATTGAACTTCCCTTCTTTTATGATCAACTTTGTCCTTATACTTTTGATTATTATCCTGTATCTACCTCCTAACTTGATCACAAAGTCTTTTCATTTCTATAGAAAAATATTCTGCTCCAACGCTCTTGAATTCATCTTGTTTCAAATCTCTCAATTATACAACCCCTCTTGGTTGTCTTCCATATACTATCTCAAATGGGCTTTTTCCAGTGCTCCTGTTAACTGACTTGTTAAATGAAAATTCTGCCTGTGTCAGAATCTGATCCCACTGACTTGTTTAGTGACTAAACTCCTTAATAAATTTCCCAGACTCATGTTCACTACTTTAGTCTATCTGTCTATATGAGGGTCATATTATGAACTAAAAGATAAATTATTTCCCAACCTCTTCCATAGAGTCCTCCAAAAGTGTCCTACAAACTTAGTGTCCCTGTCTGAAACTATACTTCTGGGAAATCCATGTAACCTCACAACTTCTCTGAAAAACACATTGGCTATGTGTGTAGCATCATTTGTCTTATGGCATGGTATGAAATGTGCCATATTAGAGAATCTATCGACCACAATGAATATGGAATCACTCCCCTTCTAGATTCTAGGTAATCCCAATACAAAATCCATACTAATTGCATCTCAAGGCCTTTCTAGAATAGGAAATGGCTGATACAAACCAATATTTTGGCTCTTCCCTTTTGCATATTGACAAATCTTACATTAGTCTACAAATTTTTTCACATCCGCTCTCATACCTGGCCAATAATACAAACTACTCAGTTGTGAAAATGTTTTGTCATGACCAAAATGTCCGGCTAGACCTCCTCTATGTTTTTATTTCAATAAATTATCTCTCATTGAACATCTTAGTATGCACAATTCACTTCCTTCGAACAAAAATTCATCCTAGATTAAATATTCTGCACATAAACTGTTATACCTCAACAAAGTATTTTCATATGCTTCATAAGCCTACTTAAAATCTGGATCTTCTTGATACATTTCCTTAAGGTTCTCAAACCCTAAGGTCTTCACTTGAAATTCTTGTATAACCAAACTCCTCTTTCTCAAAGCATATGCAACTTTATTAGCACTTCCAAAAATATGTTTAATGACAAAAGGAAAATTCTACATGAATTCTACCCATTTAGCATGCCTCTGATTCAACTTCTCTTGCCTAGTAATAAAGTACAAACCTTGATTATCACTATACAAGACAAACTCTTTTGGAATTAAATAATGTCTCCATTTCTTCAAAGCTTGAATCAATGCATAAAACTCCTTGTCGTACATAGAATATTTCTCCTTAGCCTCATTCAACTTTTCACTAAAATAAGCAACTGGCCTATTATCTTGACTCAAAACTACTCCAATGGTTATTCCACTTGCATCACACCTCACCTAATTTTTTTTTCCAAAATCTGGTAAAACCAGAATTGATTGTTCTGTTATCTTCTTTTTCAACACTCTGAATCTTTTCTCAACCTCCTCTATCCAATTAAAAGACTTATGTTTATTTTTCATAGTGTCCATTATGGGTGCACATATACCACTAAAATTTCTGCTAAACTTTCTATAAAAACTTGCTAACCCATGGAAACTTCTCACCTCAAATATGCTCCTTGGTGACAACCATTATTTGATTGCTCTCACCTTTTCTGGATCCATCTTCAATTCATTTGAAGATATCAAAAAACCCAAATATATGATTTTTGTCTTCAGAAAAGAACTTTTCTTCAAGTTTATTAACAACTTTTCTTGTTGCAATCTCCTCATCACTAATGTCAAGTTCTTTAAATGTTCTTCCTCTGTTTTGCTGAAAATTAATATATCATCCAGATATACAATGACAAATTTACCTATGAAGTCTTTCAATACCTCATTCATAAACATCATAAATGTACTTGGATCATTTGGCAATCCAAATGGCATGACTATCCATTCAAACAAACCTTCATTTTTCTTGAATGTTGTCTTCCATTCATCTCCCTCTCTCATTCTTATCTAATGATATCCACTCTTCAAGTCTATTTTTGAAAAATAGCTTGTTCCACTCAAACAATCCATCAAATCATCCATCCTCGGTAAAGGGAACCTATACCTGATGGTAATGTTATTGATGGCTCTAGAATCTGTACACATTTTCCATCCTCCATCCTTCTTTGGACCTAATATAGTTGGCACTGCACATGGGCTTAGACTTTCCCTGACTAAACCTTTATCCAAAAAATCCTAAACTTGATTCTTAACCTCTTCATTCTCTCGAGGTGTCAACCTATATGCTACTTTGTTTGGTAAACTAGCTCCTGGAATCAAGTCGATATGGCGGTTGATACTCCTAATGGGTGGTAATGAGTGAGGCAACTCATCCACTACTATGTCAAAAAAATTCTTTAACAATTCTTGGATTTCTTCAGGTAAATAATTCATGGAAGTATTGGTAAGGATAACTCTCGGCTTCCTCACTACAAAAAATTCCATTTCTTGATCTTTCTTGATCTTTCTTGATTTCCTTCAAGAGTTCCTTCCCACTCATGAGAAGTATTCTTGTGTTGGCTTCTTCCTTTTCTTTCTTCTCTTCTATTGGCAGTAACATGTGGGTTCTACAAAAATTTTCTATAGTATAAGTATTCTTCCTCCCATCATGAATGACATTCCTATCAAACTGCCATGGTCTCCCCAACAAAATATGACAAACATCCATGGGAATTGCATCACACATAATCTCATCTTTATAGCCTCCTATTTTAAATTCAACTTTGCATTGTTGACTTACCATTACTTGATGTCCTTTCTGCAACCACGATACTTTATATGGACTTGGGTGTGCATTTGTCTCTAGCTCCAGCTTCTCCAGCATTTATGTAGATACTAAATTATTAGTTCTCCCACTGTCTATAATCATCTTGCAAACTTTATCCTTTGTTTTACAAGCAGTCCTAAACAATATCGTTCCCTAAACTGAGATTTCTATTTCTTTCTCTGGATTTAGAAGAACTTTCCTCATCATAAGGTTTTGTCCTCCTTCTGTTGCTTCTACTTCCACATTCTTCTGGGCTTTAGAAATGTGTGAATCTCCTCCTCCTTCTTTATCCCTCTTAGGGAATTCCCTAGACATGTGTCCTATATTTCCACATGCATAACATTTAACTCCACCTCCTCTACCTCTTCCTCTTACTCGAGGAAAATAATTTCTCCCACCAAATGATCTTATTTGGGAACTTCCTCCCCTTTCAAAGTGACCATAGGATTTATCATTCTCATACTTAGTTTTTTGTGCCTTATCATAGACAATCCCCTTACCTCTATTTATGCCTCTACTTCTGTTTCGTTGATTCTGATTCATGGCCAACTTTTCTTCTGCCTTCATTGCAATCTGATAAGCATCTTCCACTATCCTTACAGTCGTCATGCTAATCTCATATTGGATTTCATACCTCAAGACATTTATACACTTGGCAACATTTTCATCATCCTTCTCTCTTTGTCAAGTCCTAATATTCAGCCTATAGAATTCTTTTGTATACTCTTTCACTGTCATACCCCTCTGTCTTAGGTTCTGCAACTTTCTGAACAAATTTATCTGGTAATCCTTAGGTATGAATTTAGCCTTCAGTTTGGCTACCATCTGTTGGATTACTGAGAGGGGGGGGGGGTGAATCAGTAATAAATAAATTTAATCCCTTTTAACCATATAATCCAAGTGTTATATCAATGAAGCATTATCATCCAATAACTGCAGAGTAAATAAACAATGAACAAATGAACAATCATACACATACACAGTACACTAGTGTTTTATGTGGAAACCTAAATCGGGAGAAAACCATGGAATGATTTTTCTTATACGTCTTGAATAATTACATTCATTGGAAGCACCAACTTCCTTTGTTTACCAGCTGCAACTGGAAGGAAGCTCCAACCCCCTAGTTTCTCTGGCTACAACCTGAGGGAAGCTCCAACTCCCCAATTATCTGGCTACAAACAGAAGGAGGCTACAATCCCCTATGTTCTCTGTCTACAACCGGAAGGTGGCTACAACCACCTATCCTTTCCCCGTCCTGCCACCCTGAAGTAGAAGTAGAATGATGGAACCACTGTAACACTATTACTATGAGATATACTGTTGTAAACCTATACCAATAAATCTAAACC
>ML780988.1:336213-348265 GCA_009831015.1 Picea engelmannii | reverse complement strand
GTCTTCCCGTGAGGGATTTCACCATAAGGGGACCACTTTGGAGTTCATCCATATTTACTTCTTATCAACCATGAAAAAACAATAATGAGTCATATTTACATCAAACAATATTGGGTCCATTACCCAAACCTTTGTGCTACAGGTCTTTCTTCAACGGTTGACATAAATGACAACCAACCTTAATCAACACCATCTTATCCCAATAATTTATATTTTTTTTCCTTTTCTCTTTCTCTCTGCCTGCAGTTCATCCCACCACAGTGTTGTGTGTCCCTTTAATCTGGTGAGAGCATGTCTCACCTTCCTTTCTTCATCGACATCTTCATATTCGAAATACTTGTCCATGGACCTTATCCAATCCAATATCTCTTCAGCATCCAAGTTACCTTCATACATTGGGATGTCCATCTTCGCTCTAGCTCCCAACTTCATAACAACTTTCAAGAAACGTTCATCGCTTGCATCTTCCCCTGTAGCTTCTTCAAGTTCTATTTCTTCACTCTCTACATCACTGACGTCTCCAATGGAAAATGTTCTCCTTTTCATTGCTTCCATCGCTTCCAACCTTGCGCGAAATTCTCTCACTGCCCTTCCTACAACACAGTTTACTATAGGTGGATCTACGCATATCCTTGGCGACATTATTTCAACTTCTCCTAACACATATAATACAACTTCAATTTTTTTCAGGCTCTGATACCACTTGGTCCAGACCCCCCTTCTCTCCAAGTGTTGCGTGATCTCCCGATCTAGGATCGTTCACAATACTGAGCTTGAACATCTCTTCAATTCCCTACTGGGAGCTCCGAGAAATAATCCTCCTGCGCCAATTAACACTAGGTGCAAGCCTCCTCCATGTGTCCACTGACTATGATCATGAGTCTAACCAAAAGGTGCTTTGTGGCTTTGTATTTTCGAGATTTGTATGTGAGCCAGCCTTGACTCTCCATACTCCCGAACTCCCGAACTCCAAACTAGGATTCTAGCGAGTACTAACTCCGTTCCCATGGACCCCTCTGATATGACCTTAGGATATAACCCTAGGCTTAACTCCTTTAAGCGCTTTGGGTTTTCTCACTTCGTGACTTCGGGTATTCAAATGTGAGCTATCCAACCCTTCCAACTTCATGAGTTTCAAACTAGGGATTTATAATACTAGCTCATTTTCTTAACCTCCATTAATGTGACCCTTCGCTATGACCTGGCACCCAGCTTCCAAGCACTACGAGACTTTGTATTTCGCAAACTCATGAAATATTTCTCCTCCCTTTCCTCAAAGTCCAAATTTCTGATGAAAATAACCAACGGTTTGATCTTCCCTTAGGTTGACAACTCCTACCTCTCCCAAAATTTTGAGTGTTGAATAACTCTCACCCTTATCCTCCTCACAGCTTCTCTGGATCTAACGGTGCATGGATATCGACGCTTCTCCCTCCAAGAGTCTCTACCATCCATCTAAGTTCTCAATAAATCCTTGCCAAATAACTTGGTGTCAACCCTTCTGAGCTTGAATTATTTCCTGACTTGAAAGATTTCAATTGTTTCAAAGGCCTCAGTGGTGTTTTCCCTCTTGAGATTTTTTCAATGAAATTTGACTTCACCTTGGCGCAAACTTACGCTCCTGTGTGAAAACTTGCACTATTCCTCCCTGAGATTTTAACTTACTCAGTCTCCAAGGGATTCAACCCTTCTGCATCTTTCAAAAAACTTTCTAGTACCCTCTTGGCACACTCTATGCTCAACCTCCTGAGATTTTGAATCTTAGAGCAAGTTCACTTATATGCGCACTCCTTGTGCTTAATATGCACACTTTGCATACAAAAGTTCCATGCTATCTCTTATGAGCTCTGAGTCAAAAAATACTCTCTCATATGCACTCCTTGCGTTCGGTATGCACTCCTTCCATAACTTACAGAAGAAAAAATCTTGAAACTTATTCAATTATTCATTCTCCATGAACCTTATACATTCACAGAATACATAACAATAGTCAAACAGTATCAAGACTGTACAATTGAATCAATTTTCTCTGTTCTATTCATTTCAAAGAAAAAAACATGATTACACTATTATCTCTTACAACCATTACAATGGAAAACTTGACTAAGGACCCAGAGTTTCCTCGCTCTTCTTCCTCTTATCTAAAATCTATCACCTATCACTCTAGCGGTTACCTACTCAGCTTAATTAATGCAACCTAATGACTAATACGAGATAATATCCTACACTTGTAATATATTATAGTCATGTAAGGATTTACAATGATCTGTCAGTTCAAAATAATGGCCCGAATTTACCTACTTTATCTCTTGTGACCTTCCCGGAACAACACCAACAAGGGAAAACAATAGACAACAATAATACTCTTATAATAATAATAAAAACAAGAACAAGAACAATCATCACAATAACTCCTTCTCATAGCTATCACTTGTGACCTGCCTATAACAAGAGACAAAATAAAAATTTAATAATAAGAAATAGGAACAACACTCTTCCAGTGTTGTGACCAATCATTCCTCCACGGTAACCTTCTCGGAATAAGAAACAAGAAAAAAAATATCTCCATGGTAACCTCCATGGAAATTACAAGATAACATGCCAAAGTACAAGAGAAACAAGAGAAAAATTATTTCCAATATAATTGCATTTCCATAAGAACACATATAAGGTAACAAGAATAAAATACATTTTCATGGTAATCATCATAGCATTACTAAGGTGACCTGCTTGGAAGAAAAGCAAGAAATATTTCCTAGAGGGGATGTTAAACAAGTACAATAGGAATTTATATCAATGGTATTCATATTGTACCAAGTATTCATTGTACCTAGCAGTAATAAGACCTTTCAAAGATTGTTGTCACAACTATAATGTTTACTTGTAATGTAGCAATTATCAAACTTGATATGTGCAAATTGGAAACTTATCAATTTAATTAGTCAAAGTTGGAACCTGGAGTCTTATTAAAGAATGAGTGTTGTTTCTTTTCTTCTAAGTCTCCTTCACTCAAGATGACAAGTATTGTCTCCAACCTATCCCCTATACTAAGATAATATTCTTTCTTGACAAAAATATAATTTAGAGAATATAATGCAAACAAAATCTAAAATATCAACCTTAATCAATCTAATACTTTGACTAAAGCCTAACTTTGACTAGAGGTTTGACTTCAACCTATTTGACTCAAAACATCAACCTTGACATTTTTGTTGATTGAGGGCACCAGAAGGTGCACTAAGCTAAGGCACACTAGGACAACCAAGAATTAGGTTTGACACTACACTAAAAGCACCCAACGAATTTGGGTTAGGTTTTGTTATCACTGCAAAACCAGAAACCCTAGCTGCAACTGCCAGAAGAATGGCTAGCACGTTGATCTAGGGAAATAATAACTTTAGTATCCTTTAATGAGTTCCTCAATGAGCTACCAGAAACTTCACTGGACCATAGGAACTGCAACTAGTACTGCAACTGGTGTTGCAATTGACACTGCAACTGGCATTGCAACCGGTGCTACAACTGTCACTATAACTGGGGCTGCAACTAGCACTATGAGTGCACCATGTCAAGGTGACCTCCTTTCTTCAAGGATCTTCTACAACTTCAACCTATAGATGGAAGATGCCTTGACCTAGGATTTTATGAGGAAACCCTAATCTTTTTAACTTCAGAATTTTGTAGATTTGATTTGAGGAAATATGTGTCCTCCTTAGGCGACCTTCATGGTGGGTTCTATAAGTGCTCAACGAGATTGACAATGGGGGAAAATGACGATCTTCCTTCCAGTGGTTAGACTGTTATGAAGGACACCAGCTCTGATACCATGTTAAAATTTTGGTATGCTCGTTTAACCATAGACAATGTCATGTCATTGTCACTCAACCATAGTGTTACAGGAAAATCCCCCAAAATGGTGCACAGAGCACTACAATTCTCCCCCAAAGAAGGGAAAGGAACGCTAATGCTCCATGCTAGTGGGTAGGGGAGTGCAGCCCAAAATTTCCTCAAAAAATACTAGCACTCCCCCAGAAGGGTGCACATAGTGCTAGAACGCTCCCCCAAAGAAGTTCAAGGAGCGCTAGCACTCCCTGACAGTGGGTAGGGGAGCGTTGCCCTTCAAAAATGACTTTTAAGTGGTCTTTTTCATGGTAAAAGCTTTGTACTCTTCATAAAATGATTTATCCTTCTTAAATCAGTCTTTGAGGGTGTCTTTGAAGTGTCCTTTGTGATTTCATTCGAGACACAACATAGGCAAGATGATAGTATGATATTTGTGACACTTGCAACAAAAATGCGACACTTGTAATGAGAACACTTGGTCATCAATGAAGTGAGTAATTTTGATGTGTAATAGATTGACCCCCAAAGTGAAAAGTTAGAATATGGAAACTGATGACTGAAGTACTTTGTAGACTTTTTCGAGCAAGGATACAGATGCAGAGAACCTGGTAGAAGCTGCACACAACCATCAAAAAAATATTATGACATGTTTCAAACCCAAGGCAGGCATACCTATGCTTGGGTGATAAAGACTTGCAAGGTATGGCCACCATAAGATACACTGCGGATCCATAATTATATTAACAAAGAGTATATCCACCAAAGATACAATGTGGATCTATACTTCCATGACATGAACTGATCATGGCCACGAAAAATACACAATGGATCTACGAGATGACAAGACATAGCCACGAACCAATACAAAGTGGATCTATGTGACAGTATATGTGTCAATATTCAAGAGAAACTCCATCACAAACTGGGTAAAGTACATATCAAAGCGATTACTCAACCCAAGGTCTTCTTACCAATCCTAATGTAGTACGAATCTAACCATGTGAATAGATGTCCTGATGTCGAACATGGCAAAAACCACTTGATTACTGGTCAATGATGTAAATCGTTAACAAGTGTGAGGGAAATCACCATTGATGTCAATGATTCCCAAGGTACCCTAGTACATTCCAATGAATGTGAATAGATGATTTGAAGTCAAACATCCATGGAATCATCTGATCAGAGGTCAATGATGTAAACCGACTGTCGAAAGTGAGGAGGCCTACCATTGAGGCATGTAGGTCCCAAGGTAATAACTGGTTTTTAATTCTAATTCCTGGATAATGTGTTGAAGTCGACATGAACAAACTCATCGAAGGAGGGCATTGATGTATCTCCCATCAATGACACGAAATTGACACAGAGATGTAAATTGATGGATCAAATGAACATGGATTGACATGGGTATTGAAACAAAAAATTTGTGATGGTTGACTCTCGACGAAGATACTTCCATTGAACACTGAGGCAGAACAACAGAAACATGACATGGACCGAAACATCATAATGCAGTGGATATTGTGACTTTCGTCGGGTCACCCAAATGAGTAAAGAAACTCAGAGGATTGGTTCAGTGCAGAGGTTCAGTGGATTAAAATGTATGCAAAGACAAAGCGTCATGTTCAAGGGAGACTGTAAGAGTGACTGGTGATGTTTTCAAAAACTTCTTGGCTTGCTTCCTTCAATTTTTTCCCCCGTCCAGATAGATGAGTCCCTCTTTTTATTTTAACGAGCTCAAGGAGGATAATACATGCTCAATTTAACTCACCTTCGGTAAGTCCCTCTTCCTTTTTTTAACGAACTAGAAGAAGTAAGTGTTCGATCCCATATGGGTCCTTCAATGTATGATTCTTTTAACGAGTCCAAAGAAGGTAAACTCGGTGATTTTTCATGTTTAGAGAGTCTGAAAAGAACTTAAAGACGACTCTAGCATTGTCCTTTTTCGTAAATTTAGTCTCGCAAGGATGAAAAAGAGATTAATTATCACTCGAAAGACGCCCTTTCAAACCTTTTAATGAGTGTGAAAGGAAGCAAGATCACTTGGAAATCTTTTCATGTTTGGAGAGTCTGAAAAGAGCTTAAAGGAGACTCTGGGGGGTTCATTTTTCATATAACCTTTACAAGTCCGAAAAATTGATAAACATCTACTCGGTTACATTCTCATGTTTTTTAATGTGCAAGCAAGAACAAAGACTAAGATCGAAATTGGTTTCATTTTTACACAAGCTTGAAACAAAATTAAACTATGCTTGTAAATTCCCAACGTAATTTCCAAAGGTTGGGATACCCATAGATGGTTGGTACTCTGCCCCAAGCTTGAAAATCTAGCAGCATAACTCTAGAATGATAATCAAAGGCTAGAGACATTCCCCCCAAGCTTCAATTCATTCACCAACTTTGAGGTTGTCACCAATTTCTGTACTAGATGGAGAAAAAGGATACAAGGGGATGAAAATAAGGTTCAAATATGAGGCCTAACGAAAGACTCGACTTGACATCTACGAGATCTAGAGAAAGACTCGACCTGATGGGACAGGTGATTGTTTCATTTTTTAACGAGCTTGACACCAGAAAAGAACTATGCTCAAGACCTCTGTTTCATTTTTTTAACGAGCTTTCCATGGAGAATTAAAACTATGCTCCAGGTTCCAGGTTCGTCCCCAGATTTGTGTTTCATTTTTTAACAAGCTTTCCACAGAAAATAAAAACTATGCTCGTAGCCTCTATTTCATTTTTTAACGAGCTTTCCATAGAAAAGATAAACTATGCTTGTGGCTGGTTTCATTTTTTAATGAGCTTGAAATCAGAAAACCATGCTCATATATTTCATCTTGATCATGACTTCCAAGAGGACAATGCTCTGGAAGGACACCATTCCAAGGAACAAAAGTCGTACATGGCTTCTAAGAGATCTTCACTGGACGGAAGAAAAACACTTTGGAAGGAACACATGTTGAGGTTCGTGATAGGGGTAAGGCGATCAGGCTCCAATATCCCTACTAAAGAGATCACCATGTCAACTATCATATCTAAGTCATCAGAAGTTGAAGTCATGGGAGACAAAACCACATAATTGACCTATGGCAGGGGTGATAGCGACTACATATAAGACCCGTTTAGGGAGGCCATTAGGTTGGTAATCAAGTCAGGATCAACGCATGAAAGTTGATCAATAGCCACAATTATTCCATCGTGAGGGAAATATATCACATGAAAAAGAGTGGACACAATAGCTTTCATGGCATAGACATAATCTCGCTCAAGGATTAAATCGAAATTCAAGGGGCCCTGGACTACCATAACATCAATAAAGATCATTTTCCCTCTCAAAGTTACAGGAAACTGAGGAAGGAATTCTAAAGGATGATTGGTTCTTCTATTAAAAGAGAACAAAGTCTGGGTAACCGACACAAGCTGAGGATAACCCAAAGCTTGCCAAGCAATAGAGGACAAAATACTAACGGGCGAACCTTCATCTATCAGCGCATGAGGAACGTCTCGATTGAAAACCTGTATTTTAATCTTGAAAGGAATGTGAGAGGGAAGACGAGGTCCAGTTAGCACACCCCAATAAAAAAGGATGGCCTTATTACTTGGAGGGGGTTTTGCAGAAGAGGGAGGATTTCCCCCCATCATGGTAGATTTTGTATCAACGAGAAAAACGTGGGCAGAATCGGGTTTACTCTCTAGCGGGAGAGTAGGATTGATTGATAACAACGTCAATGGGGTCGACAGGTGGAAACAGATCGACCGCTTGGGTTGTACTCTCTAACGGGAGAGCAAGATCGACCGAATATGGGATCAGATCAACCACTTTATCAACTAGTTCAACTAAGGACGTGACTAGATTGATGACATGATCAACCAAACTGATCGATGAAGGGACCGGAGCAATCATTTTGGAACTTGTCAGAGGATGAGTGGGATTGACCATGTTGGCACTCTTCAAATGAAGGGTGGGATTGACCAATGAGGGGATTGGACCAGTCACCTAGGTTTCACTTTTCAGATGAAAAGTGGGGCTGATCGATGATGGAACTCGATCAACTACTTTGGTTAGTGGTTCAACTGATGATGAAACTAGATTGACCACCTGATCAACCGGACTGACCGAGGATGGAATCGGATTGACCACTCCATCAACTAACGATGGGTTAGGGGAAATCTTATGATAACCATTTGGAAATTGAATCTTTTCCAAAAGAGAAGAAGCCCCGTCCATACGAGGACAAATGTGAGAATAATGATCACTTTCACATAACATACAAGGAAATTTGATAGTTTTCTTCTTCTTACCAACCTTAACGTCACTAGTTGACGAGGTGTCATCATCATGTCTAGCAGAGGCCGATGACGTGGAGGACCACATTTATAAGACCTTGGGGAGACCAGGGCAATCCCTCATAAAGTGGTCACCCTTACAAAGACTGCAAGGGAATTTGTATTTCAGATTCTTCGTTTTAATCTTGTTGACCTCATCAACACTCCCAGTACTATTAACAGTAGTTGGTTGCTTGGATTCAACATCTGATGTAGTTGGAGGCTTGGTCCCTTTCGGGTTCTTCTTCTTCTTCTCTTTATGTTTATGCTTCTTCTTATCAACCTGGCTACTTGCTTTATATCTTTCACTAGGCAAAGAAGGAGAAAGGGAAGGAGGATTAATGGGTGAAGAAGGTTAAAATTCGACATGAGGTTGATGTGTGGGTGGTGTACTGACATCTGAAGTATTAGGTGTAGCTCAAGCACTAGGAAGATTCAAGATCACCGAAGTGGGGAACAACCAAACTGGTAATCCGATGGTGAGTCCTGGAAGACTCAGTGTGGCAATGTACGGAGGACCAATGTTTCCAAAAGAAGGAAAGGTGAAAGGTTCCCCGGGACAAGGGGTTCCTCCATTGGTACTCCCAGAAGTTGATGCCATTAACACTGACTCGACCTAAGGTCCACTAAGTAAAAAAAACAACACACTCTATGAATCTAAGAAGTAAAAAATCAAACAAAACTTCCCACAATGAAACCACTAGTTGGTGATGAAATCCAACGTCGCGAGATCAATATAGGAAGGGGTGAGGATAGAGTGGTTGGATCAGTTACATTGGCGACCTGCATAACGGACTTATGCCTTGGTGCAAGATTCCATGCAATAAATGTGGATTTACCCTCCAAGGATCCTGAGTGAGTTTGACCAACGTCTGTTCCAGGTACAGTGAGACTTCCCTTCACTGTCACCTTACAGGAGAATCCCCCATAATGGTGCACAGAGCGCTACAACGCTCCCCCAAAAAAGGGCAAGGAACGCTAGCGCGCCCTACTAGTGGGTAGGGGAGTGTTGCCCAAAATTTCCTCAAAAAATCTCAGCGCTCCCCAGAAGGGTGCATAGAGTGCTAGAACGCTCCCCCAAAGAAGGTCAAGGAGCGCTAGCACTCCCTAACAATGGGTAGGGGAGCGTTACCCTTCAAAAATGACTTTTAAGTGGTCTTTTTCATGGTAAAATCTTTGTAGTCTTCATCAAATAATTTATCCTTCATAAATCAGTCTTTGAAGTGTCCTTTGTGATGTCGTTCGAGACATGACATAGGCAAGATGACAATATGATGTTTACGACACTTGCGGCCAAAATGAGACACTTGTAATGACGACACTAGGTCATCATTGAAGTCAGTAATTTTGATGTGTAACACATAGACGCTTAACATGCCACCCCCGAGCACAATAACCTTTTCTTAGATAGAATGATTCCAGCAAGTCCACACTATAACCAGCAGATAAACCTTAACCAGAAACACAAATTCTGAAACAACAACACAATACCAATAGAGTGTACCTTTGCTAAGAGAAGCGCACAAGAGAGATACCAGAAAGACTAAGAATACTCCATGACAACTATTGCACTACTCTCTCCAAATTTGTGCCTCATTCTGTTGCAGTTGTTGCTCCTTATACTTGTGCACTAGATGAGAGAGTGAGTGAGAGTGTCCAAATGAGCTAGGTACCTCCTTATTTATACTAGCCTGTCCAAGAAACGTTTCCAACCAAGGCCGACTTCTCTTTATGGAGCCTTCAAATACTTTATTATTATTCTCCTTTGGTTGAATTCTCTTCTAGGGTTTTCACACATATGTTTAATGGTTCTCTTACTCCCATAATATTCTATTCTAAGTACAAAGGTTGCACTTGGAGATTAATACCTCCCGCATCTCCAAAATATCAACACATCAAACCATAGATTTTTCGCTCCAAGTCTCAACAACAAATCACCCCTGAGTTGGGGCTACGAACCCACAAGAAAGGGTGTCTTTCCAATATCCACTCACAACCCAATTCTACCCACATCAAACTAATTTTTCCTACAACTATCCCAATCCTCCATCTCTCACAACTTGCAAAACCCAAGAAATGGGATACTTCTTCTCTGCACTGCAGTCCCTCAGGCTTTCCCACTTCACTCCAAGGTTCCAACATAGGTTGGCTAGGAATCTCTAGGGATGCCATTTGTGATAGAAAATACTTACAATAACAAGCTCACTATTGTAGGGTAATGTCTCACACATAATTCTCACTCTACAAGCCTAACAACTGGTCGCTTCATGAATTTAGCTCCAACAAAATGCCACATATGTGCACTATGGATGCCTTCAAGCTCCAATACTTTGTTCTCCCTTGTTACCCCAAAAAAATCCTTTAAAATATCCTCTCTTTTCCCATACAAAATTCTATTTTTCACCATGCATGTTGACTCTCACATTCTCTAATGTTGATTGTACTTGACTCCCATGCTCTCATAACTATAGGATGTGACTTTTCACACCAACCTTCTTACATGTGTTTAATGTTTGGATTTGGGAACACTCAACGGAAAATAGAATGTTTACACACAAATGATAATTTAGAAGGTGGGTTCAGATTAATACACATGGATAATTTCCTCCTTGGACCCCTCTCATAGACATTCCCCTCTCTTATGGAAATTTATCCCCCATTACTATGTCTGTTTCCATGTCCAATTGACGTTACATTTCATTTTATTATCATGATATACAATTTTTACATACTACATATTTGGGCCCATGGCCATACATTGTATTTACATTATACATAATTAAATCGGGGATTAAAAATAGGGACGTTACAAATAGTTTCATATTTGAAATTATTAAGGATTAAGAACTTGTATTGTCACTTCAAAAACTATGCTACCCCAAACACATGCTTTCAAATTTGCAAATTATTAAATAGAGATGAATTATAATCCTCATTTTATATATTTGTATTTTATATGTTTACATTAATGATCATCATTACCATTAAAGTACATGGGGGTGAGATTTTGTCCACTTATGTATGCATGGGTCATGAAACCATTTAAAATAATCTTTTTGGGTGTAACCACACATTCAACCACTACCACAGGATGTCCCCATGGCTTTAGGAAAACCCTCACAAGAATTGAACCTGATGAAAAATCCCCCCTCCTCAACAATGGATCCAACCCCTTTGTTCTAAAAATTGAAGGAGGTGGGGGTGGGCTTTAATCCACTTATACATACTCTACATCAAATGAAAACAAAATTTAATTTATCATTCTTCAAAATAAATTATTTTAATTTGAATTATTTTTAATTTTGTTTATATCAATGCTACTTGTTTTTAATTTTGATGATACTTATATAATAAATAAATAGATGATAAATATATGATTATTAAAAATCAATATGAATAATTTTGATTTTTAATTAGAATTTCTATTATATATTATTAGAATTTAAAATTATATTAATAAAATGAGATTTAAAAAATATATATTATTTTTAAATGAAAATGGTTTTTAAAATTTATTTTAGTTTATTGGTTTAAGACTAAAAAAAATAGGGAATCACTTCACTTGTTAAAAGGTTGTTATTGTAATAAATATTATCAAAGATGTAGGTATGTACTATATATTATAAGAGAAAATATTTTTCATCTTCTATTCTCTTAGTGTCATAAAGATGATGTATTCTTTCAACGGAATTGTGTAAAGCTTTATTTCCTTATAATATCTTATTTTTCTTTTATTCTAATTATTTATTGCACCACAATTTCTCCCTAAATTTATATGTAATGATATTTTTAATATTATTAATATTATGCAAGTGAATTCTTCCTTGGTTTCCCAATAATTTAATTAAAGATAAAACCTCACTCCTATAAATTAATATTAAAACCTAAA
>ML780988.1:321863-335648 GCA_009831015.1 Picea engelmannii | reverse complement strand
CCATGATATATGTAGTGAACCAAAAAAATATTTTAATGTCCAAAAATATTAATACCAAAAAAACATTTTAATTTATTAATTAAATATTTCAATATCTATTTTAAATAAAATAATTCTATATCAATTTTGTATATAAAGAGTGTGAAAGAGAGTAAAAGTAATTGAAAAAATAAAAAATAAAATAATGTTTTTATTAATAAGTGTTTTTACTTCTTAGTATAAGAGATGTGTAATTCCTTTCATATTTTAATAGGGGGCATTTAAAATAAATATTAATAGCTAAAAAAAAATCAATATGAGACATAAAAAAATATGTCAATGTCTAGATTAAATAAAATATTTTAATATCATATAGATATATATGGATAAAGCAATGAAAAGTAAAAATTCTTATTGTATCAAAAGACACTTTATAAAGTTGAAAAAAATATTAATAACAAAAAAAATTGTAATAATCTAATAGATACTTTCTACTTGTCCATATGACGGAGATGTGTAAGGCATTAAAAACAATNAATATATATATATATATATATATATATATATATATATATATATATATATATATATATATATATATTAGGTCATAGCCAAGGGAGACACCAAATTGGTGTATGAGACCTCCTCTCTTCAACTATTTGACTAGTAAACTAAAAAAAAGTTTGCATTTCAAGAGATTTGATGCCTATAAACCCATGATAAATCCAAAGTTAAAATATACACATAGAAATACCACTATAGTTTGGCTTCCTATACAAAACTATATAATATTATTATTATTATTATTAAAAAATTATTTACAGTCACCAAAATGTATAATAACACTTCAATTTTTTTATTAAAAGAAATGTATCAATAACTTAAATTATTTGCATCTTGGGAGATAAACATGGTTTATGTCTAGCAACATAGTACATGTTTATTCTAAGCTTTGATTATAGATCCTATAAATTTTTTAATCTCAAAGATGTGTTATCTAATCCACAACGTGTTTGTATCTATGTTTAATCCCAAATGTGACATTTTGGTAATTCACCACGGGTTTGTATCTATATTTAATTCCAGTGTGACATATATTTAATTCCAATGTGACGGTAATTTATGAACATTTTTATAATTCCTTTATAAAAGAGATACATTTTATTATTGAAAATATAGTGGTGTAAGAATATTAATATTTATCGGATAAATTAGAAACTTATTAAAAAACTAAAGGGTGAATTTATGAACGCGTTGTTTAAATATTTTAGGTTTTGACATTTTTAATTAAAATGAGTTGATACAAATGTGGGCAAAATCACAATTTTTTGTGGTTTAAATTGCATTTTTGAATATATTTTTGAATATTTTAAAACGAAGATAATCCATGAATATGTGTTCCACACTTTGTAGGGAATTGTGTTGTAATTTTTAAAAAATATTTCTTTAAAAAATATTAGTATTATTTAATGTATCAAATTTACATTTAATTAAATGCATGCTATTGTAAATTTGGAGGAAATTTAACAAGTGATTTGTGTTCCCAACACCTAATTTAGTGTTCCATGAATAATTTTCAATAAAACTTTATATAAATACAATCTAAACATAATATACTAGTGCACACTGTTTTTTTTTAATTATATTTTTTTAGTAGTTAAAAAATTAATATTTGAATCATATTTTATACACTTTTGTATTCCTAACAATTTTTTTTCTCCTATTTAAGTGAAAAAAAAATACCCTATTGAAGAGGAAACATCCATGGAATGCACACTTTTTTTTATATAATTTTTTGTTATGTAGTTTTAAGATACTTATTTTTCTTTGAAGGGAAAAAAAAAAGTGTGTATAACTTTTAGGAAAAAAAAATTAATAATATAATATTAAATTCAAAATGAAAAATGTTATGTCATTGGATAGGGGATTCAATGATTGATCGAGGTGGACATTGGTGGCTTCCCACCTCTTCCATTAGTTCAAAATACAATTTTCCATCTTGGAAGTTTTCTATGGTTTTTTTGGGTCCTGAACTTACGGGGTTGTTTTGAGGCCCTTTGTCCCATAAACGTCGAGTCGATAGTTGAAGGCTTTGGACTAGGCTATTCAGAATGTGTAATTCTTGGATAGAGCTTTTCGACGAGCTACTAAGTGTCACAAACAGAGATCGTATGCAAAAGTAATGTCCTTGGGAAGTTGACATATCAACTAACCACATCGGGGCCCACAAACCTTTTGGCATTTCATATTTTGGGGTTAGGGTTTTGGATGTTTAGGGTTTTATCATTGATGCTTTATGTTAAAAGGTATTTTTTGTCCTCATTGTAATCATCTTCTTATGAATGAATGTAGTTGTCACATCTCTTCTCAGAGATAAGCTACCACCATTATAGCAAGTTCATTTCACTCTATATTTTTTTACAGTCTCTGCACATTTCATTCTTTTACAGAAATTTAGTATTATTGTATCTTTGTGTTTTTGTCCTATTTTTGTGTTTCATTTTGTTCCCTCATAAATCTGGATCAGTCGTATCAGAGCGGTCTTGTTGGCATAAGGGAAGACCCAGGGTTCAACGCTTCAACAACGCACCAACAAAACCCTAACTACTGACCCTTTCGGAAACACCTGCGAAGCAGATGAAGTCTCACCCGAGGTAGAGGTAGGGGGGTTGCAGGACTCAAGCGTCTACAACCTAGTTGGGACACAAATCTGTGATCACAATACTTAACATAGCACTTAGCAATTAAAATTCATTAGTATTTAACCCTTATTCGCATCACAGATTAGAACCCTAATTACAGAACAACACAGTATTAATCAATATCTAAGCACATCTAACCATCTAGCACATAGCATCAGAGTAGATCTGACATTCATTCATATAATAAGCACTAAACATCAATGGATCTACCTATCATACATCAAAACAATGCACTAAGGAAATACATAAACAATAGAACACAAAGCACATTGACACAGGATATACGTGGTTCACCCCAGTGTGGGGCTACATCCACCAACTCTTCTTCTTCTTTATTAGTCTCTTCCAAACTTCTTACATGCATCAAGCCACAAATCCAACTCCGCAAGGACAGGAGATCTACGTGCACCTCGCCAGATCCTCCCTCCCTGAGTAAGGTCAAAGCACAGAGCCTTACACAGTCTGTGCACAAAGCACTACAAATCACTTGCACTTAGCTCTGCAAGTCTCAACATACAAAATGCACAAAGCATTCACAACTATTTGCACTTATTAATCTAGCCTACATATCTTGCACAAATCCCACTTAGATATACTTCATACATCGCCTAAATACTTATTTATACATTACAAAAGGGGCCTAAGCATGGGTAAACCCATAAGCCGACATCCCATACCCATTACATAAACCCTAATAACTCAAAAAGCCTACAAAATGTGTGAGATCTCGCGATCTCTGCTTCGCCTGGGTGCTCCATCTTCGACCAGCCTGTCGAAGTCCCAAAAATGGTCAAACACGACGAAGGTTCTTCAAAACTTGGTCGAGGGCCAACAAACCCCCAACACTCACCTATGACTCGTCCCGATTCACTCTGATTTGGGCAATTCTACTTCGAAGGCCTCGAGATTGGCTCGAGCTGTCTCGACTTGCTGCTTCGCCAGAGACTCCTGATCGGTGAAATCCTGGATGAATTTCTTGGTGATAGGCCCTTCCAAGCGTTGTTCCACTATGGTGACCACTTGTTCTAGCTGTGCACCTTGTCCCTCAATTTCTTCAAAAAGTGTGCAGGCTTCATCCTGCACTAGTTGGAGTCTCTGGGTCACTTCCATGACTCTACTCTGAATGGCATTGAACTATTGTTGAACTCTGTGCACCTCTTGTGACCTTTTCATCTTCTCTACCGCTGAAAGTAGCTTAAACTGTGAGTGTACTGTCGATGCTCGCTACTTTTCCTCCTAGAGATGTGACTCCAATGTCCTCAGTTTCGGGTCTTTTGCAAGGCGCTCATAGGTCTGCGCACTTCGTTTACTTAGCTGCTTTCATTCTAAAGCCAATGCCTTGATTCTTTCGACTGCGCTCCTAGTAGTTTCTTCCCTTTGATCTCGCACCTCCTGTGAAGTGCTCGACATTGCTTGCAGTTCCAACTCTACTACTCTTGCTTGAAGCTGCTGAATGGCTTCAGCGAGCTTCCCCACTTGGCTCTTAGTTGTCTCCTCTTCCATCCGTGCTAGGCCCTGCACAGAGTGAAGTGCTCTAGTTACTTCTTCTCTAACTCCAATCTGCTCCACCAGCCATTGATCTTTCTCTCTCTAGATCTGCTTTATGTCCTCTTCAAACTTCGCTCAGAGGTCATCCTTTTCTTGCTGTGAAACCCAACATTGCTCTAGCGATTCCTCCTTTTCTTGCTTTAAGGCCTCTATGACCTGCTCTTTTTCCTCCCGGACTTAACGAAGGTGAGCCTCTATAGCATCTGCTATCCTGTGCAATTGGGTGGGCTCATCTCCCACTTCTATACCTTATGATGATGGCGGCGCAGTAGACACTGTGCAGCTCGAGTAGAGAGCTTGGTGTACCCCTTTTAGCTCTGCCTCGATTCTATCATACATTGTCTCCTGCTTTTCTTCGTTTCATTGCAAAATATCCTCCGAAGTGTCTGCTATAGCTGCGATGATGAGGTCAATATCATCCACTGTGAGTATGTTTTATGAGTGAGGTTTATTGGCTCGTGACTTCTTCTACGCTAAGGTTTTCTTTGGAGAAACATTCCTTTTATTTGACGTCTCGGCCTCTGTAAGGGGATCTTTCGACGGTGTCACTTCGCCTTTTTCCTGCTTGTCTTCTTCTCCTTTTACTTTGTCATCTCCTCCTCCTCTAAGTGAATCAGATGCAGTTTCCTCCGATGCATTATTGATCTCCTTACATGGATGATTTTAAGGATGGAAATTTATTTTAAAATGTAGAAACCTTAGTGAATCTTACTAATGCATCATATGCCAACTATAAATGATTGGCGATATTTTGTAAAAGTATTCAAATTTCTAAGGATTTTATATAGTTTTTATAAATTTTTGGCGATTTTTAAGATAAAATAATTGTATCCTATAGAATTTGGGCGAATCATTTTTAAAATAACGAATCTCGTTTTTGGAAAAACCATGGAAAATTAGCCCATGAGCAAAATTTAGCCCCTAAAATAATCCTTGTCTCATGCACCTCTTCCTGCTTCTTCTTCTTCTTAGCGCTACTTAGTCCATCATATTCTTCTCGGGTGACTACAGGACTTCCGATGATATCAGGGTTGGAGAGCTCTGTCTGCTCGACTGGTACAAGGAATTCATCCAACCATTCCTTGGTTATCTCCTCCATGTCTTCATCAGTTAATTTGTAATACGACTGCAACTCCTCCTTGCTTTCATCCCTGCACGCAGTGATGTAAATGAAATGCATGTCTGCATTGTTTTTCTATTCTGGCAAGGTTCAAGTTTTGCAAGCCTGCATTCTGCGATGTCTTTCCTAAAACCTCCTACAACTTTTCTAGCTTTTCTTTCTTCTTACTGTGCTTTCTCTCCTTCTTTCCTGTGATCTGATTCTTTGGATTCCTCTTTCCAAATTTATTCTTATCTTCGCTTAGCATAGTAACTTCGCACTGCTGAGGGTCTTTCACGGGGTTCTAGGGTAATACTTCTTCTCTTAATGTTTCTAGAGTAGGTTCTCTTCTCTCCTGCATGGATAAGTTCTTTAATCCTTCTTGTGTTCCTTCAACTTCGACAGCTAGGTCTCTGGCCCTCAGTTGTTTCGACTTGTCCTATTTTTCTTCTATTAAATGTGTTATTCTCCTAGCCACAAAATCCTTTAACTCTTTCTTTTTCTGTTCTATAGCTTCCTTTTCTGCTTTCCTTTAGATCTGAACATTCTCAATCCAGGTCCTCCCTAACAAAAATGCAAAAGGAGCGTTTCTTTCAACAAACTTAACGACCTCAAATTCTTCTTCTGTCGATGTTCCATGGGAAATCATAGGTACATGAGTAATTCTTCTGCAGAGGGTTATCTTCTTTCCTTTAAACAAGCCTATCCCTCCCAATGAAGGAACCATAGCAGGCTTTCCCAAAATTTCCCAGGTACTTTATGTCATGATATTCACCTGTGTTTCTACATCAAATACACAGTCTATGTCAAAGTCTCATATTCTTGTTTCTATGCACTGCTTCTCTTTTAAGATCTCTAATAAACTGATGTCTCTGTGATCATTCAGAATTTCTTTCATCTGCAATAATATAGCCTCTGATTCTTTCTATTTCTCTAGTATATTCTTAGTCTCTTGACCTTATTCATAGTTTTCTTGTTTCACGTTCATCTTCTCAACTTTAGCAATCATTCTAGGGAAATCCAAAACTTTATGACCAACAAATTTACAACAAAGACAAATAGGACCTCTACCAGGGCATTCCTTAGCAAGTTGTCCCGGTCTTCTGCAGTTATAACACAATGTCAATCCTCTCTTTCTTTTAAACGATCCCCAATCTTTCTTGTACTGCGCACTGGGATCACAGTGATGGACCTGCAAAAAATTGTTTCTAGGATCCTGCATCCACTTATTAGTCCAAAAATTCTTTCTATGCATAAGAATAACATATCTTTCACTTTCTTTATCAGATCTGTTCATATCAAATCTTCTTTCTTCTATTTCTGCCCTAGTTTTCAGACTAGGACAAAATCTGTCAAACATACCTAGATTCATACTCTTGAAGCAAAAATTTCCACTTATCTTACCTTTATCAGAGCACAAATCTTTAAGATATTACCTCTTTTCTTCAGATTGGGCTTCCTTCTCTTAGCACAGAGCTTCGCAAGTCAAGTAGAATACAGCGCACTACAACAACACATCTACACATAGAGCTTTCTCTTTTCTTCAGTTCCCAACAATCATAGTTTCAGGTCTCGACAATGGAACCATTTGTTGGCATAGGGGCAGACCTAGGGTTCAGCGCTTCAACAACGCACCAACAAAACCCTAACTACTGGCCCTTTCAGCAACACCTGCAAAGCAGATGAAGTCTCACCCGAGGTAGAGGTAGGGGGGGTTGTAGGACTCAAGCATCTGCAACCTAGCTAAGACATAGATCGGTGATCAAAATGCTTAACATAGAGCTTAGCAATTAACATTCATTATTCTATAACCCTTATTCGCATCGCAGATTAGAACCCTAATTACAAAACAACGCAGTATTAATCAAGATCTAAGTACATCTAACCATCTAGCACATAGCATCGGAGTAGATCTATCATTCATTCATATAATAAGAACTAAACAACAATGGATCTACCTATCATACATCAAAACAATGCACTAAAAAAATACATAAACAATATAACACAAAGAACATTGACACAGGATACACGTGGTTCACCCCAGTGTGGGGCTACGTCCACCAACTCTTCTTCTTCTTTATTAGTCTCTTCCGATCTTCTTACATGCACCAAGCCACACATCCAACTCCGCAAGGACAGGAGATCTGCACGCACCTCGCCAGGTCCTCCCTCTCTGAGTTAGTTCAAAGCACAGAGTCTTACACATTTTGTGCACAAAGCACTACAAATCACTTGCACTTAGCTCTACAAGTCTCAACATACAGTATGCACAAAGAATTCACAACTATTTTCACTTAGCACTTTGGCCTACATATATTGCATAAAGCCCACTTAGATCTACTTCATACATCGCCTAGATACTTATTTATACATTACAAAAGGGGTCTAAGAATGGGTAAACCCATGGGTCGATATCCCATACCCGTTACATAAACCTTAATAACTCAAAAAGCCCACAAAAAGGACGAGATCTCGCGATCTCCACTTCGCCTGGGTGCTTTGTCTTCGACCAGCCTGTCGAAGTCCCAAAAATGGTCAAACATGACCAAGGTTCTTCAAAACTTGGTCAAGGGACAACAGGGCTTGATTTTATTTGTTTCTCGATGCATGTCCCCAATGAGGTCAGGGTATAAGGAATTGAGACTCGAACTAGTTGAGCCTTTGGAAAACCATCCTCATCGAACCTGACGGTTGCCTATGGTAGAGGAAAAGAGAGACAAGGGAGAAGGAAATCATATCAAGTTGTTTCTCGCGGAAGCCTTCGCACAACAGAGGAACGATATGATGCATAATTTTTCCCAAATCCTTTAACAATTGTCGACAATAACAAATGCATCTTCATGAAGAGGCCACTTTGAAGGTGTAGCCGCCCCCTTCAAGGTACAAGTTAATTTTTATATTCATGTATTTGAAGGTCATATATATGTAGATGTTTTGGAAAAGTGATTGAATCTACTAGAAGGTTATTTCTTTGTCCATAATTTTTCCAATAGGGAAAAGATCATCTTTGCGCTCCTTAAGGCTACCCCCCATGTCAAAAATTGGTGGGAGACTTACTGTGAGAAAAAATCCACAAAGGAGTCTAGAATATTTGGGATTGAGCCCACTTGGGACTTATTGATGGATGTTGTCAAGGAAAAATATTACCATGTTGGAAACTATGATGACTAGTACACAATATGGACCAAACTATGTTAGGAGAGGGACCAAACAATGTAGGAGTTCACAAATACCTTCCATACCTTGTGTACCAAGCTAGGTATCAAAGACTTCGAGTGACATCTGGTTCTAAAACACATGCAGGTCTACATAGGTACATCAAAAAAGAAATGGAGTTTCTAGACATATTATCATTGGGAGCCTCTTATCAATATGTTGTCAAAATCGAGCATAAATTTATATGCATTAGAATAAGTGGGAGTTTGGGTCTGCAAATCTGTAACAACATAAGTATGGTAAAGGAGACCCTAAATCACATAACAACCAACCCTAAGACAACTAGTCCAAGCCACAGGAAAAGAAAGGTAATGAGAATATGAAGAAGGACACTGGAAAGTGGTGCAATTTCCATAAAATTCCCCAGCACAACACTGATGAATGTCACTCGAAAAAATCATTGGTGGCCAAACTTTAAAAAAAGAGAGAGTCAAAACCTGACCCATACTCTGATTCAGAACACAATAAAAGGAAAGAAATCATCGATGCAGAATCCACTTATACCATCGTAATCATAATAATTCAACCAGAAGAATAAGAGGAGCTCGGGGAGGGGGAGCACATATTCCATTCATATATGTGGGTGAAGGGGACCCCATTACATTTCATTGTTGATAGCAGAAGCCAAAAGAGCCTAATATCAGTAGAGGTCATCAAGAAATTGGAGTTGCAGACAACACCACACCTGCAGTAATACAACATCAGGTGGCTCTGCCATGGATGAGATATTTGTGTCAGCCAACAATTTCGCTTGTTCTATGGAATCAATCCCTTCAAGGATGAGGTGCTATGTGATGTTTCCCCACTGGAAGACTGTGATGTTATTTTAGGACAACCATATAAGTGGAAATGTCACGTTGTTTATGATTCTTGGCCCCGTAGTGTCATTGCTACTTTGGGGGGTAATCTCTATAGGGTAGTAGAGGTAGATTCTACTACTTTCATTTAATTGATCTCAGAAAAATAGTGTCGCAAAGAAATCTCTCATACCAAAAAGTTTAGAATCTTCACAATCCGATCAGAAGGTGAATAGAAGGTCAATGCAACCACTACAACCTCATCCCAAGACCTTTCTATCCAATAGAAGTAGGATGACAAGATTGTAGAAGAGAAAAAAATATATTTTTTCTTCACCTACAAGGGTTCCTCTGTATTTCCATGTCAATAAAATCTATAACATATCCCTTCATAGCTCTATTGGCCACAACCCTTTTCAGGTGTGCTTGTGGTTCTAACCATTAGCCCCCATTGATATAGCTCTTCATGTTGCATCTTCACCAATAGAGTCCTCCCACACTCAGACCAAGGAATATCGTGCAACCATATTGGTTGAATGGATCCAACCCATCCAACAACAGGTTCATGACATCCTTCAACAAGCTAATGCCAAGTGCAAGCAATATAACTTCTTCAACAAGGAAAGCATCTCACCAAGGTTTAGATTAAGAAAAACCCTCCCCATCTCCCATGAGAAATTGGCGTAATTGGGATCATATCTTCCTAAGGGGTGAGGATTGATATAGGTGTACATCGGTGGTTGTCCAGCTATTCTATTTGTTCAAAATGCAGTTTTCCATCTTTGTAGTTTTCTACAGTTGTTTCGGGTCTTGAACATTCAAGGCCATTTTGAGGCCCTAAATGACATTTTTTGGCCTGGAAGGGCCCAATCGATAGCCAAAGGTTTTTTATTGGTATATTCAAAATGTGTGCTTCTCATAGCTAAGCTACCACCATTCTAGTGATTTCATTTCACTCTATATTGTTTTACAATCTCTGGATATTTCATTCTTTAATAGAAATCGAGTATTACGTTATCTCTATGTTTCTGTCTTATTTTTTTGTTTCATTTTGTTCCCTCATAAATCCAAATCAATGATGAATCTACATGCACCAAGTACACCACTTTTCGTGGAATATATGAAGGGATTTTGCCTACATGAAGTTGTAACTCCATGAAAACCTATAGAAATGGGGAAGGATTCTTGACTTTCAAGCTCTCAATTGACATTTATATCTCAAACAAGATATTTAACATACCTTGATCGAGGGATTTAAAAGGCCTTGATCAAAGTACTTTAAAATCATCGATCGATGTATTTTTTATATACATAGTTCACATTTTGCTTAAAACCCTCGATGAATGTCTAAAACCTTGATTGAGGGATCAAATATTTAACTGAGTTAAGCCTTGATCGAGGGTCGACATAGGCCATTTCCGTGTTCCCATATTTCCAAAAAGTGCAATTGAGATTCATGGAGTCACCCACCACTAATAAACTCATAACAAATAAATGAGACACCATACTGTTCTTTTATTGATACTCATGGTCATTAGTAGTGTACCTAGGGAGGTACCCATGGGCATAATGAATGTAATATGTCTATAATAATGGAATAGGCCCACTATGTAATTAAAAGGAAATAATTTAGTAATAAAAAGTAGTTGGCATAGATCCCTAGGAATACTCATGAATAAGTATAAATACACATAAGTATCATTGTATTGGACATGTGTTGGATTGTATTGTTTTGTAACAAACATGTATTGTGGAGTGATTCCTTCCATAAGGAGTAATTGATGGTGTTACCCTAACTTCAGGGTTCTTCTCTCTATATTCTTGATTTTTGATGGTGAATGTTTAGGTATTTTTGAAGTTTAGTGGTTTCTTTGTGAAGTTTTATGGTTTACTCTCTCTTATATCTATCAAGGTTTACTACATAATGACTGATGGGTATTTATTACATGCATAGAGAGAACCCCTTAGATTCTATTTAACTAAATTCCAACTCCATGATTATGAAGCATGACTTGTGAGAGCCAAAAGTATGTTCTTCCTTGTAGACAAGCAATTTATAACATTGCTAGAGAATATCAAATGATTCAAACTATTGGAATGAATCACTTGGGTCCCATTCCTATTGGTATCCAAGGTGATTTGTCTTCAATTGGACATGACAAGGTTAGACATCATCTTGACATGTTATCATTTGGGTGGGTGCAAGATAATGATGATCTCTCATGACATGTTAGTGACAATGCAAACATGGAATAATAATAATTTTTTAACTTGCAGTGATTATTTAAGGTCCTTTTACAATGAACTTGAATATGTGTAAAAAGATGAAATGTAGGAAACTCACTTAACTTTCCAAATATACAATTTTTATTTATAGAATTAATGTATAACTATGTGAATTTGAGGTTTTCTAAAAATCGTATGTTATTTTTCAAGAAAAATATAATGCATGTATTTTTGTTAGTGTAGGTGTTGAGTAACTTAATGATGGGATTTCCTTTCAAAAAATTGTATAATTGTAGAGAACACATTGTTCTAGTGTGGTGTCTTTTTCAAAATTTATAATATTAATTTAATATATATTTTTTTAAATTATGAAAGTCATTATATCCTTGAAATTACAAGGCCTTGCATTAGTGAAGCGTATGAGGGTCTTAACATTATCAAACAATTTTTTTATTTTTATTTTTTATATTGAATATATCAGTCTGTTCTAGTTCAATGTATAACTTATTTTAAAAATGGTTAAGGTGATAAAAAGTTATAGAAGAAATAAAAGGTGTATGTATTTTAGGATTAGGATATATGTCAAGACAAAAATATATTAAAAATGGTAAACAATATTGATTTTTTAAAAATTGTATATTTGCTCTATATGTGTCTATAGTATCATTGATGATGGATTTGTGTAGGCCATACAAATGTAACATAAAAAATATATTTATTAAAAGGTATTCAAAAAAATGGAGGTTTTAATCTATTTGTATCCCAAACCACCCGGTTTGTCACTCCAAACCTAAATCCATGGGAACCAAATCGGTGAACACGTAGGTTAAGGTTTTCACTCCTGTCGAAAAAAAATGAAAAGGAAGGAATGTTCATGCATTGATCTGAATTGGATCATTATATTATTTTTAATCTATATTAATGTTTTCATATTGGAAAAAATTGGAGGAAACAACTTGCAAGGTCATTTCAATGGCAGATCCAAATTTGGAAAATTGGGGTTTGAAACCTTCCAAATCCAATTGAGGCATAAAATGGCATTTTTTTCATTTCAAAACTTAACCATCCTTTGATTGGACCTTGTGATGTTATTCGACACATCGATACCTTTCCAAAGGTGAAAACATCACATCAAACGGAGCTTCCATGCAAACGGTATGCCTCTCGCAAGTTGACCTACCACATTAACCATCATGGTATGAGTAGATGCCACGTCATCCCCCATTACTCATGCATATGAGGCTAGCCACATATGTACTTTCAATAATATTCTAGAAGGTCCAGAATCTTA
This sequence comes from Picea engelmannii, assembly GCA_009831015.1. Taxonomy (NCBI): domain Eukaryota; kingdom Viridiplantae; phylum Streptophyta; class Pinopsida; order Pinales; family Pinaceae; genus Picea; species Picea engelmannii. The sequence continues at coordinate 322,787 of ML780988.1, read as the reverse complement.
TCACAATTTAGGGTTGAGGAATTTGAAACCCTACCGCTAGATGGCTATCGAGTGATGTTAAATATCGGGCTACTAGTAGGAGAAGAGTTTCCATTATTTAGCATTGTATTTGTTCCATAGTTGATCATATCACCTAAGAGTGTTATTTTTAGAGCATAAAAGAGGGGGAGATATTTTGTAGAACCCACATATACCACAATGTCAAAGGAAACTACATAGAGAGTCTCTCTTTCTTTATACTTGAATTTTAAGAAAAGAGAGCAAAGCGACCTCACTTTCTAGTTGGGTTTTCTCTTGTATCGGGTTTCCCAGGTTATATCTTGTGTTTATTTATAGATGGTGTGTGAGTATTTATTTCTTTTATCTATTTTTTTTTCATTTCAGTTGTTCCATACATTTAAGCAAAAAACCAGTAATTAAATAATCTGATCTCTAAAGGAAATTAACCTTGACAATAGATTTTTTAGTATTTTTATTATATATGTTATGATCAACTGTTTAGTGGAATATCCATGGTAGTTTATCGACCATGTTTTTTAGAACACGTGTGTGTTCTAGATTGTGCATGAAATTTTATTACTAAACTTAAATATCTCCCTCTCTTATTTGTCTCTACCTCACCTCTTCTCCTCACCCCCTATCTTCTCCCCCCTTTCCTCTACTTACATCCCTATCTTCCCCTAGGATACCAATTCCCTCTTATATTGGACCCTTTCTGCTACCATGAACACCTTCATTCTAGTCCCATAGCTCCCATTTGTGGGGTGGGAGAGAGATGGAGAGGGTGGGTTAAGAGAGAGATAGAGTCAAAGGGGTTGTTGTGAGGGAGGGAGGTAGGGAGGGATAGAAAAAGAGAGGAAGGGAGAGGGAGGAAGGTGGAGAGAGAGGGAGTGAAGGAGAGAAAAGAAGATGGACACACACCCA
>ML780988.1:273026-305615 GCA_009831015.1 Picea engelmannii | reverse complement strand
ATATAAGAAGTGAAAGCCTTGGGTTTGTTTGTAGGAAAGCAATGTTATCCAAAAACAAATAATTTGGAGTTTGAATAAACATAAAAGAAGCATTATAGTATCCATTACCGTCAACAAAGTATCAATTACGAGTACAGTCAACAAAGTATTCATTATTATTAGTCAACAAAGTATACATTATTATAATTATTATAGTACATTATTATTATTCCCTGTCACTATAATAATTATAATAATGAGTTTGTTATTGATTTGATATTAATTTTCATTATTATTATTCTTTGTCACTATAATAATTATAATAATGACTTTGTTATTGATTTGATATTAATTTTCATTGAATTAAAAAATTTCCATGAAAAATCTAATGTTTTATATAAGAAATGCAATTTTTTATTTTTTAATTTATAAAATAAATTTTTTTTTTGCATGTCATTGATTGAAAAGTTTGAGGTCTTATTGTGACCTTCACGTAGTTCAAGAATTTAAATTAATTACACAATCAATATCTAAAAAATCAACAAATAAATTAATATTCAAATAAATAAATGACCTTTACATGGTTCAAAAATTTAAAATAATATCCATTACCATCAACAAAGTATCAATTACAATTACGAGTCCAGTCAACAAAGTATTCATTATTATTAGTCAACAAAGTATACATTATTAACATTATTATTATTCCATGTCACTATAATAATTATAATAATGAGTTTGTTATTGATTTGATATTAATTTTCATTATTATTATTCCCCGTCACTATAATAATTATAATAAAGAGTTTGTTATTGATTTGATATTAATTTTCATTGAATTAAAAAGTATCAATTACGAGTCCATTCAACAAAGTATTCATTATTATTAGTCAACAAAGTATACATTATTAACATTATTATTATTCCCTGTCACTATAATAATTATAATAATGAGTTTGTTATTGATTTGATATTAATTTTCATTATTATTATTCCCTGTCACTATAATAATTATAATAATGAATTTGTTATTGATTTGATATTAATTTTCATTGAATTAAAAAATTTCCATGAAAAATCTAATGTTTTATATGAGAAATACAATTTTTTATTTTTTAATTTATAAAATAATCATTGATTGAAAAGTTTGAGGTCTTATTGTGACCTTCATGTAATTCAAGAATTTAAATTAATTACACAATCAATATCTAAAAAATCAACAACTAAATTAATATTCAAATAAATAAATGACCTTCACGTGGTTCAAGAATTTAAAATAATTACACAATCAATATTTCACAATCAATATCTGAAAAATCAACAACTAAATTAAAATCCAGAGAAATAGGAGAAAGGGTACCTGCTGATATAGGGCTTCTACCATGTTCTTCGAAACATCATGTCCTTGGTAGATGTTTCCACAGGCCCCACAAATATACAAGATGGGTTCTCCAACACGCCATACTCTGAAGAAGAAGATGTCGATGCTACTGTTGTTTTATTGCTGCTATTACTAATAAATCTACCGCTACTGTTGATGAATTTGTTCCATTTGCTGGTGTTGAAATTGGCGTTGGTTAGCATGTTGGAAATGGAAGAAGGCAGTTCCAACGATGGATGAAACCTTATAGAACCTACCATCCTCCTCCTGCCATTAACAAGGAAAGATTGGGTGTTGGTTGTTACTCCCACAGGACTGAGAAACCAGGTTGGTTTTCATTGCCTTTTTAAGCCATTCTGGATAAGGAATGGGTGGTGGAGAATTTCTTTATCCGCTGCACATTTATTTTGAACAGTGAACTTAATTCCAAAGTTTTGCAAGGTCACTGTGATACCGACACACATTTACTTTGAGCACTGAATTTAATTTAAAAGTCTTGTACGGTCCCTATGATACGAACGTGTAGATTCAATGTTACGATAAATACAAAAGTTTGATGGAGAAATACGCAAATCCACGAAGTTCTGTTACAACCTACTCCCAAGTTAACCTACTCCACAATTAGTCACGAGGGATAGCTCGATTGGCGAGAACGTGCGCACACTCTCCCAGGTTGGGGAGAGGTCACGAGTTCAAGCCTGGCTACGCGTCCCTCGGGTTGCTGCTTTCCACTCCCATATCATCCACTATGTGGGGAAGTATTGGGGTGGGTTCCCAGCAGGTTAATTTCCATTGGAAAAAAAAAAAACCTACTCCACAATTAAATCGTGAACATTTGATTCGTGGACGTGGATGTGAATGTGAACTTGTGTGGAGAATAGTTTTTTTCCAAAAAAAAATTCTCGAATTTATATAGCATATAAATTCATTTACAATAAAAACTGCAGCGAGCTTTGAGGTCATAATGCACTAGCATTAATGACCCATACAATCTAAATTCAGCAAAATCGAATGAAACTAGGCAGGCCATGTTTGAGTAAGACTGATGTGAAATCGAGAGACCAAGACTTCCCGAAGACTACCTACAATTCTAATTCCAGAGGCAGATTTCGGAGGCAGGCAACATCATTCAAAGATATTTATAGAGGAAATGGGGCTCTCGATCCCTCTATCACAGTGGTAGACCGAGAGCCTCCCTACCACCTCAGTTAGGGCCCTCTTTGAGAGAGCGTCAGCTTCTCTATTATGAGAGCGGGGAACGTGGAGAAAGTTGATGTCGAAGAAGTGCAATGAAATTTCCCTCGTTTTTTGCATCCAACCTTCTAGATGGATGGAATGAAGCTTGCACTTTTGTGAAATCCAGTCAATAATAACTCTTGAGTCACCCTGGACGTGTAAGTGGTCGATAGACCATAAGGCAGCGAGAGTGAGTGTGGCCCATAAACCCATGAGCTCGACTTTTGTATTTGTACCGACTCCACAGTTGATGAACCATTTTGTGATTCTGGATGGATGGGTTTTGAAGAAACCTCCTGCCCCGCAACAAGAGCCACTTGATTGAGCAGCACCGTCGAAAAATGCAATGGTGTGACCCTCTGCCAAATCAAAATCAAAAGCTTGTAGTGGGAAGCACTGGACCGTGGTCGGTAGCCAGCTGAAGGAGACCAGAATCTTATGGAAAACTGATGGCAAAGATGGGAGGCCATCCTCAAAGAGCACTCTATTTCTTTCTAACCAAATCTGCCAGCAGATATGAACCGCCAGACTAGGCGGGCCGATTTATGTGAGGACCATAGGGAGAAGAAATCTGAGATGGAGGAACCACACCAGTCAATTGGAATAGAAAAGTGCTTAATCGATCGGTACCAGACCTCTTTAGAAAATGAACAATGAATCAAGAGATGATGCAGGTCCTCGGGAGCATTTTTGCAAAGTAAGCAGATCCCCGGCCCCTCCCAGCCTCTCCTTTGGAGCGCTTCCCAAGTGAGAATTTTCTCTTTACCAACGAGCCAGGAAAATAATTTGAGTTTGAGGGGCACTTTCCAATTCCATAACTGTTGGATCCATGGAAAATCAACTTCAGAGTTAAGCTAATGCTGTAAGGCGGCATAAATATTTTTCACAGTGATAGAACCCGAAGCATCACCGCTGGCCCACAATAAAACATCCGGATCGGCATTCAGAGAAATCCTTGTGCTTTTTAGTGCAGAGGTGTATCGATTCCACTCTGAGGCAAGCGGTTCTCTAAGGGAGAGATCATTGCTTCCGGTCCAAGCATTCAGCAATGGGGAGCGACCTTGCAAACCAGGCAGTGGGGACACACCGGTTGAAACTCTGACCTGAGTGAGAACCGAAATGTTAAGAGTCTGAAGGTGGTGTATCAGTGAGGGAGAGAGTATAGATCGGTCCCCCAGCCCCATAATCATATCCCTGCCGATGTGAATATCCTTACCCGCGCCAGGCCTCCATCGGAGCCAGTGGAGAATGACCGGAGAAGATGCCACCAGGCCTTTCCAAAACGGAGAGGCCCTCTTCAGCTAGAAAGATGGCTTGCGGAGCCAAAGGATGAGCAGCTTGGAGTCCAGATACTTATCAAAGATGATTTGATGCCAAATACTGTCATGAGTGACAGCTCTCCATAAAGTGCTAGCCAGGAGGGCCACATTGAAGGTGGAGAGATTATTGAGGCCCCATCCCCCTGCCCTCCGGGGTTTTGACAGGGTCTGCCAGCTGCAAAGGTGGATACGATGTTTGTCAGCATGACCACTCCATAGGAAGTTAAAAGCTAACCTACGGAGAGTAGTAATAATCTTTGGAGGGACCTGCTCCAGCATCATCCAGTAAACAACCAGGCTTTCGAGAACTGATTTAACTAGGATAAGTCGTCCGCCCAATGACAGCCATTTGTTGCACCAAAAGCCGATTTTTCTTTCAAAAGTAGCCACAAGCCAAAGCCAGTCACCAAGGGAGGTGGCTCCCAGTCTCATCTGGAATCCCAAATAAATGAAGCCTTCGCTCAGATTTTTAAAAGTGAGAGGGATGGAATTTGAAGAATAAGAAGTTCGGTATCTGATAGACCCCAATAGTAAACTGAGGATTTGGAGAGGTTGATGGATAAACCAGAAACCGAGCAAAAACGCTGGAGCACATCTAGGATAAATAGCCATTCCTCGGGATCATCTTTTGACATAAGAAGAACATCATCGACAAACATCAGATGGACAATCTTGATGAGGTTTGATACCTTAATGCCTGAGATTTGATGCTCGGTGAAGCTTTTGGAGAGGAGAATACTAAGGCCTTCCATTATCAAGATAAAGAGATAAGGGGAGAGTGGAGAATATTTGTTGTGGTGTTTGATGGGCCTCGCTTGATACGTGGTGTCAGCCTATGGGCAGTGGGTACTATAACACTCGTATTATGAATTGAGTATGGTTGAATGGTATCAATAAATGTAAGTTTGACATTTTTTCTCATTCACATTGAAAAACTATCGAAAACTATTAACCGAAAAGTTAATCGATCCCGAGAATTCATGGACATTAGTTCGGGAATGATATATGGTCACGATGCGTGCCCGCCACAGGGAAGTATGATTCGAATTCACTTATGAGATCAGTAGTTCACTACTTCGCCTGCTCGGAAGTATTGCTTGTGAATTCAATAAAAAGTATACCTTCGTGTTATAAGGTAAGTGGCATATTATGTTATGTGGTAAAAAATGGTTAAAATTTTGGATAAATGGTTGTTTTGATATTTAATGTCGATATAGTGAACATAGTTTTTTTTAAGAAGTTATGGATTCAAATTTAAAGGAGTAGGATATGTATATTTTTATAAATTTTCTATGTCAAATCATAAATAAGAGATTTTGTATATCAATTTAATCTTTCTCACTTAATTTTAATCTTGAAAATAAATTATTATTATTATATAATCTATTATTAAAAAACTATCAAAATACTTTACACCAGAAAAAAAAATGTCTTATGAAAAAATTGTAACTTTTAATCTTTGAAGTTTTATCACTTACTAGAATATCAATTAAAGAGAGGAAAATGAATGGTGTGTTAGGTGTAAAGGTAAGGGAGAAGGTGCAACTATTCTCTTCATATGGTTTCTTTTCTTGTAAGGAAAGAACATAAGCGAGAGTTTTCTTCGGCGGCAGTTACAACTTTTCAAACTCAACAATGGCGAAGCCGCATACCAGGTTATTGTCATGTAGTTTCTCTAGTATGTTTTTTTGGTCACCTTCCAGTTTAATGGTTAGTATCGTTCTATTTACGCTTCCCTGTTTTTTAGTTTCTTCTACTAGCCCCCTTTTTTAGCCTCTTTTCCCTGTTTTTTCCTTCTTAGGGGTTGGACCCGCACTCACCTTAACCCTCCAACTGATTAACCGTCGCTCATTTATTTACCATTATTAGACCCTGGTTCCAAGACTGGGCACATTTCCACATGTCCTCGCTGGAATTTTCTTGGTCTGACCTCTAGCACCGAACTTCTAATGGAGCCCAAATGGCGGGGATCCACTCTACCGCAGAACTGAATGACATAACACATAACGTAGGAGCCTTACTGAAACCTATGGATGAGGTAATGTGGAAGTAGTCAGGTCTTTTCGCAAAGGTAGACGCCCTAGACACTGGTACTTCATCCTTAAAGTCCACACTGTCAGATGGGACAACCCTCCTTCCTTCATCCTCTAAAGATTTACCTAGTTTTCTTCCCCCTCACTTCGACACCTTGCCTGGTCTAAAACACTCTACACATCAGAAATCTAAGGTTTCCTTTGCAGCCAGAGGAGATAACACACACAGTGTGAAGGCATCCCTTCCTACATACACCAAGGTTACAAGCTCCACGAGGATAAAAAGAAATACTTGGAGGCTGTAGAAACCAGTTAAGACACACCGGAAATTGGTTCTGGGCTCATATGTCGGGATAGAAGAGGCTGCTCGACTTGCCCTCTACGGTATTGTTGGTAGGGTATTCTACCAATATCTATGTGATATCCCTATACAGGACTGGGTCGAACCCCATTGATTTCCCCTTCTATGCTATGTGCCAGAATTCCTTTATTTGACCATAGGTTGGCTTGGTTTCATTTGCAAGTCTCTTGAGGACCAAACCAAGCTATTAGAACACATGTGGATTATGGGAGGCAATAGTCTCATGATAAAAATATGGTGCATAGCTTTCAATCTAGTCATCGATTATTTTCAGCAGCGCCACCTGTGGGTGCTCCTTCCATGCCTCCCCATTCACTTGTGGAATGAACCTGTGATCATGGCTATATGAAACTCTTTGGATACTTTTATCTCTGTGCATAATGTCAATTTGAACTCTACAAACAGAAAGGTGGCCCGAGTTCTGGTTGATATGGACATACACCATGGTTTACCAAAATTTTTAGAGATAGACTAGCGAGGCAGGAAAACCAACCAACGACTTGATTATCTAGACATTCCCTTCAAGTGCAGCCTCTGTCACAGAACCGGTCACGTTTGTCAGCATTGCAGCGGGTGGAACTCGCAGGAAGATATATATGATTTAGAACAACAAGAGTTATTATATAACTCATCTCCGAAGACAACCAACAATGTTTTCTGAGCTTTCCATTTCCCGACGGAGATAACCATCCCTTCCAAGCCTCTAGAAACAATTACGGGTAAGTTGCATTCACATTGCCCTATGTTTTATTCTACTTTAACATGTTTGGAAAGAGATATTTTGGATGCTTCGGACCGGTTGAAGAGGAATACTACTTTTTAGGGGGGACCCTTGGAGGGGGTTACGATGGTTTTTGGGTCTGTTGATAGGGAAACCATACTACAGAAGGCAGAAAAACCCAAGAAATTTCCACAGTCGGTCCTAGACACACAAGAATACCCTAGGGTTTTGATTCCCATAAAAGTCTCATCTCCACCTAACGCTTTCTCTCCAGCTCAGGATAACTCTCAACAAACTATTCCCCCCACCACTTCGCCCACTTACCACCTCGAATCTTCTGCCACTCTTCCCGGTTATCAAGAATCTGTGGAAACAGAGTATTCTTTAAATGAGGTTCTTGACTCCTTAATACCTTATCTGTGTGACCACTCTTCCACTATCCCTATGCCAACATACTTGGGAAAGTCAGTGTATAAAAAACTGCCACATGATGGTACAACTAGCACCTCCCGACCTATTGTTTCAGGCACAGGAAAAGAATATGCATGGTCACGTGGCTTGGGTATAGAGTACTCGCCAATAAAAACCCATAGCACCAGGAAAAGGCCACTTCCTCCTCTTCCCAACTACCTGATTATGTTTCTCCTTCCACGGACCGTGGGGCACTTAGAGCAGTGAAGGCCCTTGCCAGGGTGAGATAATGATTTTTCTATCCCTGAATATTTGAGGGGTGGGAGGCTCCCTAAAAACAACCTCTATAATATGTCTATTGAACAAAACTCATCCGGACATCATTTTATTACAAGAAATCATGGTCCCCGAACAAAAAGAGAAAACTTACATGAGTGGACTTCAACCATCATGGGTTATCTATGTTGTTAAATATATGGGGACCTCGGAAGGGCTCTTGGTAGCTTGAGACCCAGTTAAATTTGATCTTGTACCTTACCTATATGTTGGTGGATATTTATTGATAGGTTATTACATTCCCAATAAGAGAAAGGTTATAATATTAAATACTTATGGTCCGTGCGTGGAGAGAAAGAATTTCTGGAACGCGGTCGAGGATAGCGGAATTCTATTACTTAAAAATCTAATCATAGCCAGAGACATGAATTTCACTGTTTCACCTAGTGAAATTTGGGGTGGATCGGCACAGGCTGGGCCACTATCAGATTGTTTCAAAGAAATCTTCCAAAACAACCATTTATTTGATGTACAACCGGAAATTATCGTCCCTACTTGGAGGAATGGTCGCCAAGGGTCTAGCTCTATCCCAAAACGTTTGGACATATTCTATGTATCAGAAGAGCTACTCACAGATGTCGGTATACATCGCTCTTGGGTGGAATACCCCTATGTTTTGTATCACGCCCCTATACTTTTACAGTTAGAAATCAGGCCAAAATACCATCCTTATCCTTTCAAGCTCAATCCACAGTGGCTAATGGAAAAAGACTATATTTCCCTAGTACATGAGATCCGGTCTGACCCACTGTATCTATTTGAAGGTGGTAGACATCGTAGAATCATCTGGAAACTAAAGGATCTAGAAAAAAGGAACAATCTATGGATCAGGGAAAAAAACAAGATTAACATGTTGAGAATGGAACAATTGGAATCCAATATAAATGATATTTTATTGCATCGGGCCAGTGGTGACTTTGTTGACTAAGGTTGGTTGTCATTGATGTCAACCCTTGAAGAAATCCCCGTAGCACAAAGGTTGGGTAATGGACCCAAGATTGTTTGATGTAAAAATGACTCATTATTGTCTTGTCATGGTTGATAATAAGTAGAAATGGATGAACTCCAAAGGGGTCCCCTTATGGCAAAAGCCCTCACAGGAAGATGCTTTGTGGATAGAGTTATCCTAGAAGTATGGTTAGAGAACCCATGATTCTTTGTGGAAAAATGAGATGAAGGTCAGTGAATTTTTCATTGAAACTATCCTAGATGTATATTTCTTGTCATGCCATTTCTGGTTAGAGAGTTATGGCCATGAGAAGTTGGAGAACCCAGATTTGGGTAATGGACCCAAGTTTGTTTGATTGATAATGGTATGAGTTTTGATATATTTGCAAGTAATACTATTCTATATGGATGGTACATGTCATTCCATTTCTGGTGGTATGTGGAACGTCACATAACTCCTCACGGTTTGAGAGTTATGGCCTTACGAAGTTGGAGGACCCTCTTATGTCATCTAGAAGCCCCAAAAGGTCAAAGTGTTCAAAGTGGTTTAAGAAATTTTAGAAGTTAAATAATAAAGTGAATTTATGAGTGTACTATAATTCAAAGTGAATACAAAATAAATTATTTAAATAATACATTTAATGGAGAAATTAGAAGTGGGTTAACCCTAAAATAAGGAAAGTGGGAAAAGTGACCTAGAAGATGTTTTTAAGGAAGCTACTTGGAGAGTATAAATAAGAGGCAAGGTTCTCTCATTTTAGATACACTTGAGAATATTGAATACCTATAGCTTTCTGAGGTAACCAAAGGATATCTAAGCCGAATTTCTGAGGGAAGGTGAAGAAAAGAAGGTCGGAATTCAAGGAAGGATAAATTATTTTGATGATGCTTTCTAAGGTATGTTATTTACAGGTCATCTCACCATTTTCGCAATAATTTTTTTTCTAGAATGATTTAGACCGTGACATTTCTATTCCATTGAGGACACATATCCAAGTATTTTTGGTAAAAAATTCATCTTGTGGGTCGTTGTATTTTTGGAGTTACACTCCGTGGAAAATAGGGTTTGTGGCTAGTCCTGAAACTAGTCAAAAACAGGTGTTTCAGGTAAAAACGTCATAATTTATTCATAACATATCCAAATTCAATAAGAAAAAATGTGTTGGTTAGAGTATAGTCTGTAGTATTCTTTGTAATAGTTTTAGATTAATTCAACAAATATTATGTGTGGGGAACGCTCTACAAGGTCACTCTCTAGAATAAGCCAGAATTCAGCAAGGTATACCATTTTTGCTATAACTATTTTTCTGAGATCTTCCAAGTAGTGACACCTAGAAGAATTTCATAAAACACACTGAAGAACATTGTGTATCAGTTTCAGATCTTTATTCATTACAGGTACAAAGTTAAGATTATTTCAAGTTAGGGTTGTTGACTAATCCAAAACTAGTCATGTGAGACTAAAGAAAAGTTTGATGTAAATGCTAGTAAGGTTTGAAGGTATGTGATCATATACACTAGGTCTATTACATATTTATAAATCATATTTGGATGATGAAATTGATGAGGGATTTTGTTTGAGTTACAAGTTGGGTACATGGTTGAGACAAGTAGTTGATGAGTTAGCACATACATGAGGTGTATAGTTGATGATGTTGATACATATTGATGAGTCATAGTTCATGAGTAGTTGACACATTATTGGTACATACTTGGTACATGGTTGGTTTCACTTGTTTATGGTATAGGTTGATTAGAGATTGTTTGGTATAGGTTGGTTCATGATTGATGCACTTGTTTATAGTACAGGTTGGTGCATGGTTGATGAGCTTATTTATGGTACAGGTTGATTATAGGTTGAGGTACAGGTTTATGCATGATTGATGCATGTTTTAGGTTTATTGGTACAAGTTTATAGTGGTATATCTCACAGTGATAGTGTGACAATGGTTCCATCATTCTACTTCTACTTCAGGGTGGTTGGACAAGGCAAGGACAGGTGGTTGTAGCCACCTTCCAGTAGTAGCCGGAGAACATAGGGGGTTGTAGCCTCCTTCTGGTTGTAGCCAGAGAATTGGGGAGTTGGAGCTTCCCTCAAGTTTTAGCCTGAGAAACTAGGGGGTTGGAGCCTCCTTCCAGTTGTAACTGGAAAACAAAGGAAGTTGGTGCTTCCAATGAATGTAATTCTTCAAGACATATAAGAAAAAACATTATGTGGTTTTCTCCCGATTTGGATTTCCACATAAAACACCGGTGTACTGTGTATGTGTGTGATTGTTCATATCTTATTGCTCATTATTGGATAATAATTCTACATTGATATAACACTTGGATTATTTGAAGAAAAAGGATTATAATTTCGCTATTGCCGATTCACTCCCCGTCTCAGCAATCCAACGATTAGTATCAGAGTAGGTTCCTTTAAAAATCAATTTAACCACTAAAAGGTAGATCATGGAGAGTACCAACTTGTATAAAAATGGAATACCATAGTTTGATGGACAAAAGTATGTTTTTTGGAGCATAAGGATGAAGACATATATACAGGCACATGGATTTCAAGTTTGGCAATCAATTGTAGATGGATACATAGCACCAGTAGTTCCACCAACAAATTACAAAGCAGTGAAACTCGTTGAGAATAATTTCAAAGCCAAAAATTCACTTTTGAATGGTCTTAGTGATATGGTATTCACCAAAGTTGCACATTGTAAATCCGCTAAAGAGATTTGGGACAAGCTTCGAAATATTTATGAAGGAGATACAAAAGTCAAAGAAGCAAAGCTTCAAACTTACAAAGGTCAATTCGAACAACTAAAAATGAAGGAAGATGAGAATATTGCATCCTACTTCTTACGAGTCAATGAAATAGTGAATGAAATCATAGGATTGAGAAAAGAAATCGAAGAATCTGTAATTGTTCAAAATGTACTAAGATCTATTCCTATGAGATTTAACCTTAAGATATCAGCACTAGAAGAAATAACAAGTCTAAACTCAATAAGCATGGATGAATTGCATGGAATCTTCACAGCATATGACATGAGAACTGAACAGGAAAATCCAGATGTAAAAGAAGCAGCCTTCAAAGCAACCAAAATATCAAAGAAAAAGAAAAAGGAACAAGAAGAATATAGAAGCAACAGTGACTTCTCAAAAGATGATGAAGAAGTGGCCAACTTCGTCAAAAGACTAAACAAGGGAACCGACAGTAGGTATAGAGGTAAGATTCCTTTAATTTGTTTTAATTGTGATGGTATTGGTCATTTTGCTAACAAATGTCCTCATAAGAAAAAGAGAAATGATGAAGGTTACTCAAAAGGAAAACACACATATAAAGGCAAAAGAACTACAAAGAAAGTTTTCAAGAAAAGTTTATGCACCAAAGAAGACATCTCATCATCAGATGAAGATGAAGTCAATGACAGTGAGATAGGAAGAGTTCTATTCATGGAAGTAAAAGACTCTAACAAAGAAGACTCCGAAGAATAATATGAAGACGCCGAAGAAGAATATGAATAAGTGGAAGAAGAAATTGAAGAAGCAGAAGTTCACTATCGAGAAGAATTAATGTGTGCCATAGAAGTTATCAAAAGAGAAAAGAATAAAAACAAGAATCTACAAGCAAAACTAGACAAGAAAAATGATACTCGAGAACTAGAACAAATGATCACAAAATTGAAGGTTCAAATAGAAGAAGATAAAATAATTGATGAAGCACTCAAAGAAAAGCTAGAAGAAAAGGATAGGATCATTAGAAACTTGGAAGCATAGATTGTTGCACTAAGAAAGGATATTCAAAAGAAAAATATGCAGAATAGCTCAAAAGTTCTGGATGACATTATCAGTAATAAAAAATCTCATTTTGACAAGTCTAGACTTGGATACAATCAGACAGAAAAGGGATCAAGCTCCAAAACAACAGAGCAAGAAACATATCCAAAAAGTTATGCAGAAACAATCAAAAGGGATAGGAAGATATACAAGGAATATTACAGGGACACTCCTCCACCAAGAAGATTCATATTTCAGAATCAACAACAGATAGATACGCCTCAAGAAGAAGAAGGATTCATAAGAGCACCTCCTTTCAGAAGATCTTCAACTCCCATGTATCAAACTATATTTTTTTGGTTTATGTTATGCATGTAATAATTTTGGACATAAAGTTGTGAATTGTAGAGTTAACAACAGGAACAATAACAACTTTGAGAGTCATACACAAGGGGGTTATTCAAGAAGACCTAACAAAACACAGAGAAGAAGTTACAACAGGTTTGAATCTTTGAGCACTGAAGTGGAATGTTACAAATGTAACAATTTTGGACACGTGGCCAAAGATTGCATAATGACAGTCCTTCCTAAAGAACATCAACAAAATAACAACAGTCATAGACAGGAACCTCGGAAAACGACATGGATAAGAAAGCAAGATCAATATAGCAATGAAGAATGCACAATTTCTCTAACATCTAAGCAGAAGAAACGTGGTTGGTATATTGACAGTGGATGTTCAAAACACATGATAGGTGATAGAGACAAGTTTCTTACATTACGAAAGGAAAGAGATGGATCAATCTCCTTCGGAAATGATGATTCAATCAGAATCATTGGAAAAGACACAGTCCGAATTGGGAACAAGAATGAAAAGGCAGAAAATGTTCTACTCATAGAAGATATGAAACATAATCTTCTAAGTGTGAGTCAAATGTGTGACCAAGGTCATAAAGTTACTTTTGATTCACAAAAGTGTGAGATAAGAAAAGAAGGTTAAGGGAAATTGGTCGCTACAACTGCAAGAACTTCAAGAAACATATATGTGTTAAGTGAAATTGGAAATGAAAAGTGTTGTCTAGGAAAGGAAGATGAAAGTTATCTATGGCATAGAAGAATGGGGCACATACATTTTGATAAGCTTGTCAAAGTCAGCAAAAGAGAAGCATTCAGAGAAATACCCCAGATCATGAAACCAACCAACACTTTATGCAAGCATTGTCAACAAGGAAAGCAAACAAAGACCATGTTTAAATCAAAGGAATATTCAACGACAAGACCAGTAGAAATTGTGCATACTGATCTAGTTGGACCAACTAAAACAAAGGGCTTAAAAGGTGAGAAATACTTTGTGTTATTAGTTGATGATTATACAATAATGACTACAGTTTTCTTTCTCAAGAATAAGTCAGAAGCTTTTGAAAACTTTAAGATCTACAAGGAAATGGTTGAAAATGAAATGGATTCAAAAATCAAATGCTTGAGATCTGATAATGGAGGAGAGATCACCTCAAAGGAATTTATGGACTACTGCAGCAATCATGGAATAAAAAGGAAATTCTTTGTTTCTAGGACACCTCAACATAATGGAGTTGTTGAAAGAAAGAACATGACAGTACAAGAAATGGCTCAAAAAATGTTAATGGAATTGAAATTGACAGATATTTTTTGGACACATACAATGCATACAAAATTTCACATTCAAAACAGAGTAATGTTCAGAAACAACACTGACAAAACTCCTTACGAACTATGGAAGGGAAGACCAACAAATGTAAAGAACTTCAGATTTTTTAGAAGCAAATAATATATCAAAAGAGAAGATGGCAGAATGGGAAAGTTTGACTCTCGTGTGGACAAAGGAGTACTTGTTGGTTACTCAAGTATAAGGAAAGCATACAAGTGTTACATTCTAAGATTGAACAAAGTTGTGGAAAACATCAACGTAACAATTGATGAAACATGCTGACCAGAATCAAAGAAAGAAAATGAATCAACGAAACAACCCTTAGAACAAGAAGGAGAAGATGAAAAAGAAGTAGAAGAGGAAGATGAAGAGAATCTGACAGAAGCAGAAGAGCAAGTTTAGCAAGTGTCTCCAAAGGCACCTAGTAAACGAGTACAGAAGAATCATCCTTCAGATAAGATTATCAGAAACAAAGATGCAGCAGTTGAGACTAGAAGAAGAATCCGTTCACCAGAACAAACACACCTAGCACTATTATCTACAATTGAACCAAACTGGTTTGAAGAAGCCAACAATGATGAATATTGGAATAAGGCCATAGATGAAGAATTGGATCAAATAGAGAAAAATGACACTTGGGAACTAGTTCCAAGACCAAATAATAAGAATGTGATCAGCACAAAGTGGGTCTTCAGGAATAAAATGAATGAAGATGGACAGGTTAGAAGGAACAAAGCTATATTGGTATGTAAAGGATATGCACAGGTTGAAGGAATCGACTTTGAAGAGACATTTTCCCCAGTTGCCAGAATGGTTGCAATCTGTTTGCTTTTAGCTTATGCATGCTCCAAAAATATTAAAATGTATCAAATGGACGTAAAATCATCTTTTCTGAATGGGGAACTTGAAGAAGAAGTCTACATTGAACAACCAGAAGGATTTTAGTTTTCAGAAAATGCAGATTATGTGTGTAAATTAAAGAAGGCCTTGTATGGTCTAAAACGGGCTCCTAGAGCATGGTACTCTAGACTGGATAAGTATCTGCAATAGGCAAGGTTCAAAAAAGGAAGTGCAGACAACAACCTCTACATCAAGGTAAGTCAAGGTAATATTTTATTAATTTAAGTTTATGTTGATGATATTATTTTTGGTAGTGATGATGACAGGTTAAGCCAGAAATTTGCAAAAGATATGCAGAATGAATTTTAAATGTTGTTACTTGGAGAACTATCTATCTTTCTGGGACTTTAGATACACCAAAGCAACCAAGGAATTTTTATTTCTAAAACCAAGTATATCATAAAATGCTAAAAAGGTTCGGTATGGAATATTGCAAACCAGTTATCACCCCCATGCAAACCAGTTGCAAGTTGAGAAAATATGATGATTCGAAGTCTACAGATCACAAGAAATATAGGTCAATGATTGAAAGCCTACTATATATGACAACATCCAGACCAGATGTAATGTAGGCAGTTGGACATGTGGCATGATTTCAAACAACACTAAAGGAATCACATGTATTAGCAGTGAAGAGGATTTTTAGATATCTCAAAGGAACATAAGAGTTTGGATTATGGTATCCAAAAGGAAAGGATCTATCACTTATTGCCTACACAGATGCAGATTGGGTAGGTTGTATTGATGACCGAAAAAACACCAATAGAGTAGCATTCTACTTGGGTGAGTGTTTAGTATCATGGCTAAGAAAGAAATAGTCATTTATATCCTTATCTACAACCGAGACAAAGTTCACTGAAGCAACATCATGTTGTACATAGGTTCTTTGGATGAAACAAACTCTGACAGATATACAGGTTGAGTATGATAAGCCCATTCCAATCTATTGTGATAATACAAGCGCCATTAGTATCTCAAAGAATCTGGTGATGCACTCCAAGACGAATCACATTCCAATCAAGTATCACGTTTTACGGGAACATGTTGCAGAAAAGAACATCAGAGTTGAGTATGTGGACACAAAAGAATAAGTGGCATACATCTTTACAAAACCACTTCTATGGGAAGCCTTTGAGTATCTTCACTAGAGACTCAGAGTTATTTCTACTCCAAAATGAATGATTTTGAATGATTATCTTATATTTCTTAGATGCACACGAGGAAGCACCATACGAGAAAAGTCCAATCAGGGGGAGTAGCCCTAGATGGAAAGATACCTTTGCTATTGATGACAAAGGGGGAGAGATTTATTAGATGCAGAGGAAAAAGGCATAGTTCCAAGGGGATCGGATTTATCATATGTAGAGGACAGAGGCATGGTTCCAGGGGGAGCATGAGTGATATGATTTCAGTATTGCATCAAAGTGTTGTCATCAATTCCAAAGGGGGAGATTGTTGATTAAGGCTGGTTGTCATTGATGTCAACCCTTGAAGAAAGCCCCGTAGAAAAAAGGTTGGGTAATGGACCCAAGATTTTTTGATGTAGATATGACTCATTATTATCTTGTCATGGTTGATAATAAGTAGAAATGGATGAACTCCAAAGTGGTCCCCTTATGGTGAAATCCCTCACGGGAAGACGCTTTGCAGATTGAGTTATCCTAGAAGTATGGTTAGAGAACCCATGCTTATTTGTGGAATAATGAGATGAAGGTCAGTGAATTTTTCATTTAAACTATCATATATGGATAGTGTTTTTCATGCCATTTCAGGTGGTATGGGGAACTTCACATAACTCCTCACAGTTAGAGAGTTATGGCCATGAGAAGTTGGAGAACCCAGGTTTGGGTAATGGACCCAAGTTTGTTTGATGGATAATGGTATGAGTTTTGATATATTTGAAGGTAATAATATTATATGTGGATGGTACATGTCATTCCATTTCTGGTGGTATGTGGAACGTCACACAACTCCTCATGGTTTGAGAGTTATGGACTTACGAAGTTGGAGGACCCTCTTATGTCATCTAGAAGCCCCAAAAGGTCAAAGTAGTCAAAGTGGTTTAAGATATTTTAGAAGGTAAATAATAAAATGAATTTATGAGTGTACTATAATTCAAAGTGAATACAAAATAAATTATTTAAATAATAAATTTAATGGAGAAATTAGAAGTAGGTTAACCCTAAAGTAAGGAAAGTGGGCAAAGTGACCTAGCAGGTATTTTTAAGGAAGCTACTTGGAGAGTATAAATAAGAGGCAAGGCTATCTCATTTTAGATACACTTGATAATATTGAATACCTATAGGTGTATAAGGTAACCAAAGGATATATAAGCCGAATTTTTGAGGGAAGGTAAAGAAAACAAGGCTAGAATTCAAGGAAGGATAAATTATTTTGATGATGTTTTCTAAGGTATGTTATTTACAGACCATCTCACCATTTTCACAATAACTTCTTTTCTAGAATGATTCAAACTGTGAAATTGTTATTCCATTGAGGAAACATATCCAAGTATCTATGATAACAAATTCATCTTGTGGGTCATTTTATTTTTGGAGTTCGACTCCGTGGAAAATAGGGTTTGTGGTTAGTCTTGAAACTAGTCAAAAATAGGTGTTTCGGGTAAAAACGTCATAACTTCTTCATAGCAGATCCAAATTTAGTAAGACCAAATGTTTTGGTTATAGTACATTATTTATTATGATTTTTAACATTTTAAGATCTATTCAACAAATATTACGTGCGGGGAACGCTCTACAAGGTCGCTCGCCAGAATAAGCCAGAATTCAACAAGGTATGTCATTTTTGTTATAACTACTTTTCTGAGAGGTTCCAAGTAGTGACACCTGGAGGAATTGCATAAAACACATTGAAGAATATTGTGTATCATTTTCAGATATTTATTCATTACAGGTACAAAGTTATGATTATTTCAAGTTAGGGTTGTTGACTAATCCAAAACTAGTCATGTGAGACTAAAGAAAAGTTTGATGTAAATGCCAGTCTCTTGTTGTTTAAAGTTAAGGAATGTTTGCAGGTATGTGATCATATACACCAGGTATATTACATAGTTATAAATCATATTTGGATGATGAAATTGATGAGAGATTTTGTTTGAGGTACAAGTTGAGTACATGGTTGAGACAAGTAGTTGATGAGTTGGCACATACATGAGGTGTATAGTTGATGAGTTGGTATATATTGATGAGTCATGGTTTATGAGTAGTTGACACATGATTGGTACATACTTTCTACATGGTTGGTTTCACTTTTTTATGGTATAGGTTGATTACAGATTGTTTGGTACAGGTTGATGCATGGTTGATGCACTTGTTTATGGTACAGGTTGATTACAGATTGTTTGGTACAGGTTGGTGCATGGTTGATGCACTTGTTTATGGTACAGGTTGGTGCATGGTTGATTCACTTTTTTATGGTACAAGTTGATTATAGGTTGAGATACAGGTTGATGCATGGTTCAGGTTTATTGGTGCAGGTTTACAACGGTATATCTCACAGTGATAGTGTGACAATGGTTCCATCATTCTACTTCTACTTTAGGGAGGTTGGATGAGGCAAGGAGAGGTGGTTGTAGCCACCTTCCGGTTGTAGCCGGAGAACATAAAGGGTTGTAGATTCCTTCTGGTTGTAGCCAGATAATTGGGGAGTTGGAGCTTCCCTCAGGTTGTAGCCTGAGAAACTAGGGGGTTGGAGCCTCCTTCCAGTTGCAGCTGGAAAACAAAGGAAGTTGGTGCTTCTAGTGAATGTAATTCTTCAAGACATATAAGAAAAATCATTCTGTGGTTTTCTCTTGATTTGGGTTTCCGCGTAAAACACTGGTGTACTATGTATGTGTGTGATTGTTCATTTCTTATTGCTCATTATTGGATAATAATTATACATTGATATAACACTTGGATTATTTGAAGAAAATGATTATAATTACGATATTGTTGATTCACCCCCCCTCTCAGTAATCCAACAGATTTAACATAAGATACATAACAATTTTTAAGTTGTTTAGAACATGAGCGCAACAACATCCTTAGAGAAAAAGAAGAACTATGGAGGCAGCACAACATAGCTATATGGATTAATGGAGGCGACCAAAAATCAAATTTTTTTCACTAATATTCCATCTATAGAAGAAATAGAAAACACATTTGGAAGATCGAAGACTCCTCTGGGCACAGTCACACAGGCTAGGAGAATATAAAAGCCAGGACCGTGAAGTTTTTTAGTAATTTTTTCAAAGCACAAGGTCAACATTTAATAGTGGATCAATGCACACTTGTTGGGCTCTTTCCACGCATGGTAACAGATACATAAGAAATCTCACTAGCTCGTCCTGTCAACTTAGAAGAATTAAATGAAGTGTTATATACCTTTAAGAAAGATAGGAGTCCAGGTCCTGATGGATGGACTGTGGATTTTTTCACCTTAATTTTCGATCTTGTGGGGACCGATCTGTTAGAAATGGTAGAGGAATATAGAACAAAAGGGCAGGCAATTGGTGATCTCAAATATACCTTTATAGTACTCATTCTGAAGTCAAACAAGCTGACTACTTTCAACGACTACATGCCCATCTCTGTTTGCAATCTTGTTTACAAATTAATATCTAAAATAATTTCAAATCGTATCAAGCCCATCCTTTCCAGCTTCCTTTCTGCAGAACAACTCAGGTTCCTAAAAGGACGACAAATAAAGGACGCCATTGGCACTGCTCACGAATGCCTTCATAGCATTAAAAAGAAGAATTACAAATCTATAATCCTGAAACTAGACTTGCAAAAAGCAAATGATTGTGTTGACTGGGATACTTTGAGATTGATTTTGCTACAATCAGGTTTTGATGTTCATTTCACCAACTAGATAATGAGTTGTGTATCCTCATCTTCCTTTGCAATTTTAGTAAACAGGGAAGTGACATACTTCTTCAGGAGCGGTCGAGGTTTATGTCAGGGTTGTCCTTTATCCCCGTTGTTATTTATCTTGGTATTAGAAGGACTCAGTTTGCTATTAAAAGACAACAAGGTAGATGGGAAGATCACATGTATTAGAGTCTCCAGGTTGATAAAGATAATACACATCTTATTCGTGGATGATATTTTAATTATGACAAATGCTTCTTTAAATGAATGGATATAAATTGAAGGTATAATTAAATTTTTTGCAAAGCTTTTGGGTTAAAGGTAAATGTTCAAAAATCTAGTGCAATATATGCTAGATTATCGGAATCTGAATTGGCTCCATTTCATAATGTTCTTCCATATAGTTTTTCTATGCTATCCACAGGTTTTAGATATCTAGGTTTCTTCATGTCAACTGGGCCCCATAGAAGCACAAAATGGAACTGGCTATTGTCTAAGTTGGAGAACAAAATTGATGTCTGGTGTAATAGGTAGTTGTCCCTGGGTGGACGTTATATTTTACTTAAGTTGACACTTGAAAGTATGTTGGTTTACTGGTTGTCCTTGGCAATCATCCTGTATTATGTTTTAAACAAGATCAATAATCTTATGTATAACTTTGTCTAGAGAGGGAACAAGGACTTTCCACATCTACATCTGTGAAGATGGATGTCTCTAGCAAAACCAAAAATCCATGGAGGTTGGGGCCTCCGAAATATATATCATTTCAGTAAATCCTTAGCTGCAAACACTCTATGGAGGGTTTTAATGGGTGTTGGCATCTGACTTGATGTAATTAAAGACAAATACCTCCCATCCTCCACGATCATTAATTGGCTCAGATCACCAACCTTCTCCTTGACAACAGTTTCCAAGATCTGGGGTGGATTATTAAAAACAATTCACTTGATTACTCACTAGATTAGTTAGCTTCTGAGGTCAGGCCATCTTGTGGCAGTAGGCATAGATAAGATTATGGGGTTGGAGGACAATTCATACCTCACGTCGTAGTTGATTACAGTTTGGAAACAAAAAAAATATCATCGTGCTCTCACAGGCTTGGAATAATGAAGAATGAATCAGGCACTCACCCAGCTAGTATAGTTATACAGCCATGTGCCTCTCTGGCTCGCTGGTGATGGAATGGGATCGCTACATTAAGGCTCTTATTAGCTCTGGTGTCTCCATTGTGGATGGCAACGGAAAATGGATGTGAATGGGAGGTGACCACTCCGGTAATCTAACTGCAAAAAATGTATATCTGGCTATTCTATCCACTCAGGAAAACGTCGTTATAAAAGGATGGAGGCGTGGTATATGGAAGTGGTCTATACAACTTAAAATAAAAAAAATTACCTGGTTGGCAATTGAGGGCAAGATACACTCATGGGAGACTCTACAGAGGAAAGGATGGGAAGGTCCCAGTCGTTGCCCGCTTTGCAAATGTTCTTTCGAAGACACAAACCATCTCTTTATCTCGTGTTGCTTCACCATTTCTACTTGGAAGAGATTAAAAACACTCTTGCACCTAAAGGATATTTGGAAAGGTACAACACTACTAGACTGTTTTAATCTCTGGACAACAAAAAAAAAATATCACATACATACCGGCTCTCACCTATTGGTTTATATGGTTGGAGATAAACTTTGCACTATTCGAGGATTGTCCTCCCTCTATCAATCGGGTAACCATCAAAACTTTGGGGGCTCTCCTTTGGAAGTCGGGAATTCAAAAACCACTACAAACCCATCCTCGTGACTTCACACATCAAGAAGGTTACACCATAGCATGTTTTGATGGGGCAGCCAACGCAGATGGAAAACAATGTGGCACAAGGGGGTATCTAAAAACTCATGGATCATTTGTTACCAGATGGATAATGAATTGTGGTCAAGGTACAAACACAAAAGCTGAGCTTTTGGGTGTCTGGGCCACGTTGACCGTAGCACATCACCTTTCATATACTAAATTGTAGATCCTTGGTGATTCAAAGGTTGTCATAGACTGGCTAAACAAAAGAGGCAGATTACAAGCTTGCGCCATAGAGGGATGGAAGGGCAAAGTACAGGGCCTAATTAAACAATTTTAGGATATAAGCTTCCATTATATCTACAGGGTTCACAACAAAGAGGCAAACATTTTATCAAAGAAGTCTTTTCTGGAACCCAAAGGCAGGATCACTTTATACAAATGGGAAAATGGCATGTAGGGCCATAGAGAACACATCCTACTATTCTAGTAAAATGGCATGGAGGGCCATAGAGAACACATCCTACTATTCTAGTCCAACTTTTTTATTGTGTTTGGAGGTTTTTTATTTCTTCTGTGTCCTCTTAGAGAAGTGATACAAGTGAATGTATATTTTTTCTGTCTCATGTATTGTACTGACACAATAACTATGATCCTACTTAGACAATTTTTGTGGTTCCACGAGATGTAAAAGTTATATATTTAATATAATGGCGAAATTTTCTTTTTGAAAAAAGATTATCAATTAAAATTAAAAAAAATTATGTAATTTTTACAAACCAAACCAAAGTTAAATTTATTATCGAACTTATGCATAACTCAATCATTAATATATTTTTTAATTGTTGAATGTACAACCATATTTAATAAATCAAATTGAAGGAAAATGCAGCTTGATAAAGAGAGGTTATGCAACGTACCATGATTGTAATATTTGTATAAAATAAGTTATCATATATTTATAAAAATTTACTAAACAATTATTATTAGTCATAGCTAACACAATACAAATTAGAATTAGAATAATGTTGTAAACTATAATTAAAATAATGATGATAAAACATATAAAAAAAAAAAATTCATTAAAAAAAAATTACTTTTAAAATAAAAAAAAACTATATTAAATATATAATAAAAAAAATTAAAATTAATATTGATCATTTTATATTAAAATTATTAAAAACTAAAAACTTATATCATTACTATGCAAAACTAAGTTACCCAAACACAAATTTTGAAAATTGCAAATTATTAAATAAAATAAATTATAATCCTCATTTTGTATATTTGAATGTTATGTGTTTACATTAATGATAATCATTACCTTTTTTATATTCACGTTATATTTATTACTCATTATCATATTATGTTTAGACTATATTTGACATTGAAATTTAATTTATCATTGTTTCAAATAATGATTAATTATTTTAATTTCACTTCTTTTTAATTTTATTTAGAAAAACACTTTTTTTTTTTAATTAAATGTATCTTACAATAATAATAAATAAATTATAGTTACATAATTATTAAAAATTAATATTAATTTAAAATTAAAATTTCATATTATATATTATTAAAATGATAATCCATATCAATATTGAAATTATTTTTGGTTTATTGAATTTAAAAGAAATATTATTTTTGGTTTATTGAATTTAAAAGAAATATTATTTTTGGTTTATTGAATTTAAAAGAAATAACTTGTTAAAAGATAAAAACGATCATGTATTAAATATTATGAAATTGAGATTTAATGTGAATAACTTGTAATAAATATTATGAAATTGAGATTTGATTTGGGTGTAAGTTAGATATTTTAAAAGAAAGTGTTTTTGGTCTTCAATTTTTTTAGTGTCACAAAAATGAAGAATTGTTTAATTTCACTATAATTGAGTTTATAAGATATTCAAATTTTATTTTAATCATCTCCTTATAATATCTTAATTTTCTCTTATTCTAATTTTCTAATTTTCTCACACCACAATTTCTCTTTAAATTTAAATTTGATGATATTTTTAATATTATCGATATTATACTAAGAAGAAAGCTACACTTAATAAGAATTTGAATTTTTTTAATTTATTAATATTCAAAGCCAAATATGCAATTTTTTTTATCAAATGGATAAATTTTTCAATACAATTTCATTAATTTAAAATAATCTTACCCAATTTTAAATTAAATTCACTGATATCTTTTTTAAAGTTATTTTCAACTCCTTTATTCATAAAAGTATTAAAATATAATATTGATTACTAAATAATTGACTACCACATTAATTACCCCATATTTATTTAACAAATTTATAATTTTAAATTGATAAATTTTCAATACAATTTAATTAATTTAAGATAATTTTACCCTATTTTAAATTAAATTCACTTATATATATTTTTAAGTTATTTTAAACTCCTTTACAAACAAATTCATAAAGGTATTAAAATACAATATTAATTACTAAATATTTCACTACAACATTAATTACCCATTATTTATTAGTCCTTGTCATAGGCATAGAGGGACTATAGTGATCGATAATGCGTTGACTACATATTAGTTTGTCCTTTGACCCAAAATATTTGCAAAATACCTATTGTTGGAGTTATGGAAATAAAAGCATATATTTTTATATAATAAAAAGAAACATATATGTACTAATCTGATTGGATAAGAGATTGGAGGTCTTATTGTCAGCTTCGCTATTCCCAATGTACTCTATGGCAACATCTCCAAAGTTTTTCTCGTAGACAATATTTTTTAATCATATATTTTTCCTCTATATTGATTGAAGGTCAATTAATGCTAGCATTAGTTGGAATGTTTGTATTAGCATTTTCTGCTAGGCGAATATATCTGTAAGTTTTCATATGTACTAAGCATATTGAAATGTTTTGATATCCAAGCTTTGTAGTGATTGAGAATTCCAAAGTTTATGGCGTCTTTGGCAGATGTATATTTGTGTAAATGTATTGACACTTATTCTGAAATGCCTCAATAGGCCAGACAGCGTAAACGTTTACATGACACGACGTCCTCCAACACTCCAGACAGCTTAAATGTTTTCATAGCGCGAGGTCCTTAGATAGCCTAGCAGTCTTAAATGTTTATGTAAATACGCTTCTTGAAGTACATTTTTCATTGAATTTTTTTATACAATTACACTGAATTTGCACAGCCTTGTTTGTCCACCGCCAATTCGAGAAACATTGTATGTTTCATCCTTGTTCTTCCATTGAAGCTACATACATTGTTTGCTGGTTCGGTGAGTGGTTCTTCTTCGCTGGTTTGTTGGTTGCTTCCATTGTATGTTTCATCCTCGTAATCGTTGAAGCTACATACATTGTTTACTGGTTCGGTGAGTGCTTCTTCTTCGTTGGTTTGTCGATTGCTTCTTCTTTTTGTTTTGCTCGGCATTTCATCATTTCAGATTAAGTTTCGATGCCATAGTTTCATTTTGTATTCCTTGTTTGTTGTTCAGTGTTTGCAGTTTGCAAGTAAGAATGTTTGCTTATTTGTAGTCGTGTGTTCCTTGTATGTTTTCGGTTCCTTTTGTGCTTGGCCTGCAGTTTCGTAATCGTTGGAGATACATATGTTGTTCACTGACTAGTTGGTTCTTGCTGCTTCGTTGGTTCATGGGTTGATGGTTCTGTTTGTTTGGCTGGGGTTTGTGCTTTGGGGCCCTCGGGGTGTAGTTTGGCCTGTTCGTTCTTTCTGGCTTCTTTGGTCCTTGTTGTTTTCTTTTGTTTGATTCAACATTGCAGGGTTGGGGTGCAGCGACGGTGGTTAGAACTTTTCTTTTTTCTTTTTTTTTTGGATTATTATTGTTTTTTGGGGGCGCTTTACGGTGTTCAGCACCTGCACCCACGAGTCGACATGCAGTTTTGTTATTTTCCATGTCTGTCGAGGCCAATATCTGTTATTTTGTGAGATTTTGCTGGTGCTCCAGTCCTGCCATGAAAGAAAATAGTTGCATGCAAAATTGTTGGAGGATTACATGTGAAGTTACAATATCCATTGTTTTTTTGTTGGAATAAAGCATATGTATGCAGGCTACATTTATAAACCATGTATGGTCAGATGTGTGGATATGACATTACATGTTCTTTCTCCTCTACATAGACTGGTGTGTGCACGATAGAATTTATGTTGTGCTTGAGATATGATATGTGCAAAAAAGATTCTGCAAGATTATATTTTGATGTCTGGAAGCATGTCTGGGTGGTTTGCCACAGAAAACTGAGAACTTGTATCGTGGGCACAACAGTCTGTGTAGAGGATAAAGAACATGGTTAAAGGGGATATCTAGATAAATTTCCATGTAAAACCAGAAATCGTTTAGCTACGGCCATGCAGTTGTGTGATATTTTGTTCCTTGTAATATATTTTGGCTAGGGAAAAAAAATCTACGCATTTGCAGCCATGGATAGAGAAGCACAAAGGTTCATGTTTCTTCCTTTCTAGATTGTTTGTTCAGGCAGTTTTGTTGTGTGTACATATTGCTTGTTCTCCAGTGAATACCAACTTCCATTGATGTTCATTGAATTTTGTGCATTCCCACATTCAAACAAACAGAGTAGCTGGAGAAAACGAGGGAGTGTTGACTGTATCGGCTGAAGAGGATATCGAAAGGTGCATGCTTGTACTATTGTTTCATATTGCGTTGTTTTGTATTTCATTTATGATCTGTATATGTGTTAAACTAGTTGTGTGCCTTCGTACATGGTAAGTTATCTTTCTTACATGTGTTCCTTCCTGCATACTAAGTTGGTTCATGTCCATTGTGTTTGGGCTACATTTTTGCATTTAAACAAACAGAATGGTTGGATGGGACAAAGGACTCTTTGGCGGGTAAATAGAGTTGTTTCTCTTTATTTTAGATGTGTGTCTTCATACTAACTTTCCTTCGTGTCCATTGCATCTTCGGTGTTGTTGCCTTGGAAAAAATAGGTTGCTTGGATAGGGAGATGAATCGTTCTGTGCAACAATAGAGGGTTCTATGGTGCAATCTTCTAAAAGGTATACCAAGTGTGCTGGTAAATTAAATATACAAACCGGGTGGGGGCATATAATATTAGACTTGAAAACAATGACTTTATAGTAATGGGCCTTTCTACGCTCCCTATTTCTACTTTTTCCATTCCTATTATCCCTTTTGTTTTCTAATTCATCTGCCTAGTGTGCTTTCCGAAAATTCCTTTGTGTGTCGATTGGTGGACTAATGGATTCACATATGTGGTTGTGCTTCTACCTTCTTCCATAGTTACCCACTTTCTCAATTGTGCATGCCAGGCTGGCAGGTTGAAGATTGGTCCCCTGGCCTCCGGGGATCCGCGATATACAGATTGTCCATGGTGCCCCGCGCTCACGCCCTCTTTATTGTTAAACAATTCTCCAATTAAAAAATTCATATGCATATAGTTTTACGGTTATTTGGTCCTTTCGATGGACAATATACAATCCATATGCGTGTTTAGTCCTAATGTTCATCTGCACATGCTTGCATCAGAAAAAGTTGGACTAGTGACACAGGCATGAGCAGTCAGTCATACCAGACATCGACAGACTGACAAGGCCAAAGGTAAATATGCATACGCTCTGCTCTTACTATGTTTAATAAACAAATTTGTTGGGCTATATATTCATCTATGGTATGGCGGATATGCTGATGTCATCTACAATACATGGTTTGCAGCTCGCAAGAAGTATCAACAAGTATAAGCGAGACACCGAATGTGTTGCATGTTCCGTAGACTAATAGGTGTGGTTGCGAAACTATGGCTCCATAGTTCATCAAAACTATGCATGTACTTGTAGCACACTACCATTCACTTTAGTTTTCCTGTTCAAAAAAATGTTATCAGATCTAGAGTTGTGACATCCAAAGTACTGTGAAATATGTTTTATGTGTCTGGCATATTGCAGTTGAAACATCACAAGGCTATGTGGTGCAATGGTCATAAATTTTGCATCAAAAAGTTGGACGAAAAGAGGAAAATTTCTGATTATGGGATAACTACAGTCTTCGAGGTCACTAATGTTTCCTCTAGAAGTGATAGACGTCTCGAAGTCTTTGAAAATCGATACTATGGGTATTTGGAGGACATACTTGAGTCTGACTTTAAATCCTTCAAAATAGTTTTGTTTGACGTCAAATGGTACAGGCTATGAATGAATGAACGTGATCCTGATAGAACTATTATTCTACATGATAACGGATTTACCATGGTTAATACAAGGTCATTTGAGCCAGGAACAGATCATTATGTTCTTCCAAGCCAATGCAAACAAGTCTTCTACTCAGAAGTTCCAGGTAAAGCAGGTTGGTCATTTGTTGTTAGGTATGATCCAAGAGGAAGGCTAGTAAAATATAATATTGTAGAGGAAGAAAATGATCTTGAAGAAGAAGATGATGCAGAGGAACAGGTAGCCGATGCAGCAGATGTATCAGATGAAGAGCCTGAAGGAGATGAACCAAATGTACTAGTAGGAGGCAATGCAGATCTTGATGATGATATCCATGATGAAGATATATTGCTTGGAAATGAGTACATTGATGATGATGTTGATACAGTCAATCCTTACAACACCTTATATGAACCAGATGATATGGATGTTTAGTTTGACGAAGATGATCAACTAGAATATTGATGAATGTATTGAAATGTTGAAATATTGTATATATAAGGTTAGAAGAGAAGGGCAAGTGGGTGCAAGTGGCAAGGGAAAGCTTAATTTGGAGACACTTTCTATTCATTCGAGTACACTACGTCAACCAAGGACAATACAAATCATGTAAAGTAGGTACACATTCTCTACTTATTATTTATTATGTTTCTTGTTCAAAAATTTCTAAAAGAAGTACATATCTCAAACCACTACACATGACCTCTTGAATTGATCTCGTGCCTTAGAATGTAACAAGAATAGTTGATGTAGGAAAGAGTCTTTATGATTATGAAGAGTGCACTCTAACCTTTGTTGGAGGTTCTTTAATCGAAATGGAGAAAAAATTAGACTGATAGAAATATGGTAAGGCAAAAGGTTTGGTGTAGTACTCCATAGGATACAAAAATCCCTCTTTTTCGTTGATTTCTTGTGTATGCACTTGCGCCCAAGAGAGATGTGCACTTCAATAGTACAAGTGTTGCTGAAATTATGAGATGACAAGTGACTAAGTGAGATCCACAATGGGGATCTCCTCCTATTTATAAAAGACTTGACAGAACAATAGGTGTTTTTATTGGCACAATAGGGTCGACCTCTTTAATTGGATAATATAATTAATCTTTGCACAATATTAATTATATTTCACATGGTGGGGCTGACTTGTACCCTTCAAAATTAGGGTTACAACCAATCTTACTCTTAGACATTATAGCAAGGGATCCACACCTCCTCTAGTGCTCAACCACTAGGGACACGTCCACCTATGCTCACCCACATGGACGTCTCACTCAACAAATTAACTCAACTGAGTCCATGAGAGTACCATCTTAAGAACCATCTCAAGCCGACTCAACTAAGTCCATAAGAGTACAAGGCATGAGACCATCTCAATCCAACTCAACTTAGTCCAGAGGAGTACAAGGCATGAGACCACATGTCATCACAACTCAGTCTAGAGTCTGACGTACACCCATCACATGCGCACACACAACACATGGGCTCTCTCACATAGATCGTCTCAACTCAATCTAGAGGAGAACGACCTGGAGAATGTCACACGATGTTGAAAACATCAACACATAGGACCAAAGAAGTTATCTAATCATGTTATTTGGGCAAGGGTTCCCTCAAACATGAAATATACATGAAGATCTAGGATTTAATAGATGACCGATAATCCTGACCTTGTTTTGCTTGTGAGGTCTTCAAGTCTTCAGACATTTCAAGATGTGTTTGTATTTCATATGATGGTTTTTGCACAGATATTTCTGTTGAACCGGACAATGGGGAAGACTCTCTGATCATATCCATATTATAACAATTTTTCAATTCATTAGGAGTAAATGAAAACAGACTTTGAGAACACACCTCATCCAGAATATCGACTATAGGGTCATAAAATTCTTCAGATAATGGTAGCACCGACCCCACTGGTACTTCATGGTTTACACTGTGACTTTCAACTAGAATCTCACCAAAATTCCCTCTCAAAATTTGAAATGAATTAAAACATGGAGGCCATGAATCACAATGGATATGCTCATTACCTGTTTCAGGCTTCATGATTTCATCTAAGGTTTGACTTTCAAAAAGGCTCAAAGGCTGCACCACTGGATCAACTTTTGTATCTCCCCTGTTTTCCTCAATCGATACATTAGAACATTCCTCATTCTTTCTATTCATGACTTGTTTGTAATGTTCCCTTAGCAGTGAGGCAAAACACAAGGGCAAACATTCTACATTTCTTGGGAAATTTTTTGCATCATCTTCCATGCAATCTTGTTGAGTATGCGGAATCTGATGGTCATATGTGCACTGTGATAACTGGGCTTCTTCTTCCCATGAAGATAGTACTGACTGCTTTGACCAATCATCTTCGATCTCAACCATATAGTCACCATTCTGAAGATCATATCTGAGCATGTTATCTATGTAGGGGAGGTCATCAAACATGCACATCATCTCCGGAGATTTTTCCACCACCACCTGATTTTTAACTTCCTCTTTGACTGTATTGTGAATTGATTACATGAAGAAATACTTCGATGGTTTAGAACACTGAGGTTGGGATGGAGGAATGATCCATGTTGACCATGTCAAGGATCAAAATTACCTAGGGTTTTTGTGTTTGTTCCATGAAATCAAGGTATGTGATTACATTCAACTAAGTTTGTTCCATGAAACTTGATGACGAGCATAAGGAGAAAGAACATGAATATTCAAGGGCTAGCTTAAAAGCAAAAGAGGATGAAATGAAAAAGTAACAAGCAAAGAAATATCAAAGGAAAAGAGAAGAAGTAGAAAATTAACTTGAGTTAGTAGAGAGCTAGAGAAAAACATAAGGAAGTTGGAAGAAGAATAAAAAAAGTAAACAATAAGAGAATGAGCAAACACTACTTCTTGTGAATTGAAATCCGACGGAGGTACATCAGTTGGTCGAAGACATTCTGTCGATGCTTTGAAGAAATGTGGTTACCAATTTCTTCCATGTATATTGGTCAGATAATCTGACAAACATATTTACATCGGATATCCGACACCCTATCATCGGTCTACCGATATCCCTAAGAACCAAAACCTTGATGAAGTCAACCATTATTTCTAACGCATATGCATCAGAAGTCCGACATAACTACATGTCGAATATCTAATAGAGAAACAAGATATTCGACGTGTGTTTTTCAAACTCTACAGTGGATATCCAACAAACTTGTATGTCAAATATCTAAAGAAAGATAATTGGATATTAAGTTCTAATCTTGAAATTTCAACAATGGATTTGGATATAACTTTGAGGAGCCAGGGTAGTTCTTAAAAATGTTGATTTAAACCATCTATCAAAAGGTTTTTGGGTAGTTACCCTATTCTAGGAAGGATAACTAACATGTGAATAATTTTCCCCTTTATCTCCTTAAATGATTTTCTTTACAATCATGTAGAGAAAAGGAGTAATTCATTCATCAAATTTAGGAAACAATTCTATAAGATACATAGTGCTTCAACTATCCCAAATTTGTTGGCATTATCCCTAGAGATGTGCACTACTATAATTCTAGGAGAGTTACATATGAAAATATTTAGCCTTCTTTTGAAACGTGTAAATTCAAAGAGAATTTTCCTCCAAAGCATCATGTCAACTCATCAACATGTAGAAGAGAAGGTTTCATCGACATTTTTGTGGAACTTGACAACAACTTCCCCATGTCCATCAGTTGAGCTTGTAAACAAAACATATCAAAATGTTGATGAGAAACTCATATCATGTTATAAGATGACAAAGTTGATTGTAACTCTCCTAACTGTAAAACATATTCATCCATATCAACGACTGGAACCAATAGGTAAACTCGAACATCATTTCTAATCATCGTTCCAACACACAAATTCATGCATTCTACCTCTTATCTAGCAAAATGATTCATTTAGACATGAAATTCGCAACATAAATGTGTAACATACCAAGGGTCATATGATGCATGAATTTAATTAAAAAGGCATAAGGCGAAAGGTGAAAGGTGAAAGGCTCAAATTTAGGAATTAAAAGAGGAAAAATTGATGAGAAAAATAGGGAAATTACTAGGCTCATCACCCATCACTTTTTTAAGGGGATAGGTTGGCTCAGTATTATTTCATATAAAATCAACTTAAGGACACAAAATACCAAATTAATTCCACTAATTTACAAGTCATATCTTAAACCTTAGGACTATATCAAGTCATGCCTAACCTTAAAATTTAGAAATAATGGGATATAAAATTAACCTTTATCTTTATCAAGTTGGTGCTCAATCTTGTGTTAGGGGAAGAATTTGAAGAAAAGTTATAATATCTATGTCATGCAAAGGCCTATTCAATTCTTCAACCATCGAGAAATCAAGTAAAAATTGATGAATAATAGGACATAAAATTATAGAGCCTTTATATTTATTAAGTCCATTCCTAGAACTTGTGCCTAGGAAATAATTTGAAGAGTGCAAACTTGAGTTTATAAATATTTCACTATTAGACCAATATTACTTAGTGCTAATCAACCTTTAATGAAATAAATTTGTGGATACATGATCTTCTCACAACCATTCATTATTTATATTTATTTTGAAAACCTAATACATAAGTAGGCTTCCACTTGGACACAGGAGTCGAATGTTTGACTTGAAGGAGTTTAGATATT
>ML780988.1:259598-272138 GCA_009831015.1 Picea engelmannii | reverse complement strand
TATGACTACATTAATCCCCTTATATCTTCTTCTTTATAATCATAATAAAGAAAACATAACATTTAAATGACAAGAAAATCAAATAATGTCATGCTCATATTATTTCAAACCTAGACATAATATTTCCCACATATTTCTTCCAATTAAATCAAACATATACCATCATCATGGTATCGCCTCTAAGTCATGAGCAATATACAAACATAAAATAAGCATGAGAATATAAGTAGAACATCTCACATATCAATAAAAATGTAGGCTCATCCATATTACTCAAACTGCAAGTCTACATTCCCATTATACAAAAAAATGTACTTCACCAGATAAAAAAACAAAGAACCATTAGTCTTCCCATCATTGAGTGTAAATGCAAACTAAAATATGCATAGGATGAAGGAGAAGCATGTTCCAATTTGAAAGAGGAGGATTGAGCTATCCTTGGCGTAGGCCTGAGGTGAGTAGACACCTCTGGGTGGGGATCGTCAAATTATATATTGCTCCTCATATTCCCCTCGAAAAGAGGAATAACAAGCCCAACTAAAACACATAAACACAACCATCTCAAAATATTTATGCAATGAGCGAACCCAAGCACAAACAATATTCAGAAAAACTACTCGAGTTAAGGGTTTGACACTAATAAATCCCATTTGAAAATAAAGTTTAGGCCTACATAAATGACATCAAAATAAAGTGAGCATCAATATAGCCAGGAATCAACAAGTATAAATAAGAATGAACATGGGTTCCTAGGTTAGATCACATGTACAAACTACCCAAAATATTGTTTTCCAAGTAGTAAGAGATAGGGCCAATGCCAAATAGATAGTGTCTAAAAATAAATATAACAATGAACATAACACATGGCCAAGAGGTCATGAGAATGATATCCCAACCATATCCATAATAGTAGAAAGTATTTGAGGTAGGGTAATTAACACATGTAGGTAGAACCAACATTTACAAGAGATGAGCATTCAATAGGTAGAATGAAACTTTAAACCAAGCCATAGTTAAGCAACCCATGGGTCAATTCGTAAACTTCAAGCAATTCGTAGAGGAAACCATAGTAAGATAGGACCTGAGCTAGGTGTAAACATAAGTAATGTCCAATATGGGGCTTTAGAATTGCCCATATAAGGAGCTCAAAATCACAACAAAGGTGTGTCTAGAATAAGGAAGAGGAAAACCTAGAAAAGGGTCGAGGATAGTTTTAAATAATTTCACAACAAGAAACACAGAGTATGGAAGAGATACACAATCCCAATTTTACCACAATAGTAACCCACGCCAAATCACAAGCAACCAAGAATTATCCAATTCAAATGCAATATCAATATGGGTTCCTACCTTAAACACATATACAGACAAGATATAGACTAGATGTGCCTCAAACTCTCGACTCCAACAACCCATAGAATCCAAACAAGCTCAGTGAGGAGTAACAAGACCATACTCGAGGCTTATTATTAATTGTAACGTGCTTTTGTGCGGAGTCATTGATTTTTGTTGAACCAACTTGATATGCCACTTGGTCTCTCTACATCACAAATACAAGTTGATCAATTTTCCCCTTATAATATGAGTTGATCAATCTCCGATTTAAGAAGAATGCATATTTGTTGTTTGCCTTTTGTCATCCTTGTATCCTACACAGTTATCATTACTAGAATTGGAAGGAGCATTCTTCTTAATTTCTCGCTCATTCAATGGACTACAGGTACAACCAAACAGGTATTTGTCAGATTTGTCTTCATCGAGCGAGGAAAGTTCAGGTAGACAGAGAGAAACTAGAGGTGAGAAGATCAGAAGAAAATTCCATAGATGCATGTAATTTTTTCTTGATGAAGGGGGGTCCTGCTCTTATGATGTTGAGAGCATAGATGACATCGAGGTTCCCTTGAGGTACAAACATTTAGTGAAACGATGGGTAAACATAGATTTTTGTCTGGACGAGAGGATATATCGCATTGCTCCATCATCATTACATGGCTTGGGGATATTTTCCATGGATGGCATAAAGGTTTTTGACAGCGGAATAATTGAATTGATGGAGTATGTCGGGCCTTGTTACAATTATAGAGATTGGATGAAGCTAGTCCAATATACGCGAGGTATGCGGATATACAAAGTGGCTGCTAATTATATACAACTAAGAGACAACGATAGAAACAAAGGAGGGTCTATGTATATTGACGGAAGGCCAGAGGCATCGAGCAATATTGTGGGGTTTATAAATAGTACATGACCAGGGACAACAAATAAGAAACCCAATTGCATATTTGAGGGGTGGGAACGAAACCATGTATTCGTATGCGCAATAAAA
This sequence comes from Picea engelmannii, assembly GCA_009831015.1. NCBI lineage: Eukaryota > Viridiplantae > Streptophyta > Pinopsida > Pinales > Pinaceae > Picea > Picea engelmannii. Next base: position 269,812 of record ML780988.1, on the reverse strand, counting down.
TCAATAACTCCAGGGGAGGAGTTTTTGATTTTATTGTGAAAGAGGGATGCTAGAGGGATGCTAGAGAAAGGATATTTCAGACAACCCGGGAAACGTTTGTAACTGATTTGCAAGCAGATATAGTAGAGGATCTAAAGAAACTAGATATCTCTACAACTGTTGTGTGTATACATCCACAAAAACATTCTCACTTTGCTTATAGAAATAGCCTTCAACAAATTTCTGCGCCTGCTTNGGGGGGGGGGGGGGGTGCAGTTGTGTATTATGTTCTTCAATGTATTAATCAATTTGGTCACGTTCCCAGGTTGAAGGTATTTTAGTTACAACCAATGTGTACTCGACCTCCTTTGAGCCTGTATGTGCAAGATGCAACTCCGCTGCTTCTGCCTCTGATTTAATAAGTGATTATACCATTGATTGTCTGCAATGCGGTGAAAAATGTCCATATATATATGGACATTGCATGAATGTTGTTATCCGAACCGTGGGCAACACAACCGTGCATTGCACGGTTAGGCAGCCTCTGTTACAAAATGTGCTTCTTGAGTTGGCAGAGTTGTCGTATGAAATGTATCTACAGAAAAAGGCAAGCAGTGTCTACATGCTGTGGTAGCTTCGCATACAAAACAAATTCACCTTGAATGAGGACAATGCAATTTTGCATATTGGTTGAAGAAGGGGAAAAAATACATATATATCAAACTTCGACAAGAAACAAAAATACCTTATCTGTCTCTGTAACATTTGTTCAACATCCAGATGAATGTTCGTTGGACTTGTCCCATATCTCTGTAATCCCCATATATCTCATGTTCCCAGTTATTTTCTACTGGGAATATATACCAGATGCAAGAGAAAACAAATACGATGATGTCTTTTATTTGTATATCAAATTCTTTGGTGCAAAGGTTGATGGGTTCTGCTCTATGGAACCTTCTGGGAACTTTCTTGCTGCATGTTTAAGTATGGTTGGTTCTTGGTTATTTGATTTGTATATCAATTTGTATACCGTGGAAATCCAACTGTTCTTTGGAGGAAACGGAACAATATAATTGAATTTTTTAGCCAACTGGCCCGGAGATCCGCCTGATAATATCTATGGCGTTGTGATGAAAATGTACTATGTGGCTTGCTTTAGCATATTTCCTTGATCGATGAAATTGGTCAAATTATTGTTCTGAAATAATTTGAAATCAATGAATATATAGTGTGCAAAGTGCAACTGTCCTATCATAGCAACAAGAGCCTCTTAAAATTCAAATTGGTCGTTGTTTTGGCATTTTTGCTTATTCGATGAACTTAGCAAAATTAATATCCTGGAGTAATTTGAAATCAACGAATATATACTATGCGGAGTGAAATTGTGATATCATATGAACAAGAGGGCCTTAAAATTCAAATTGTTCCTTCTTATGCTTGTAGTGATGGAATTAAAAAAAACCTTTCTTTTGTTTGCTTCATTTTTTTAAAAATAAGGGATTTAACATCCTTTAATAATTTAATGCAATTCACTTGTACAATATCAATAGTTAATATTAATAATTTAGTATTTGAAAATAATGTTTTTAGATAAAGTTTATTTAGGATGAGCATCCCTAAACAATTGCAATCATGAACCTGCCAGACATGGAGTCCGCAAGTCCGCCTGTCAATTTGTATATCGTGGAAGTCTGGGTGATATTTGCAGAACATGGAACAAAAGAGGCTCAAATTTCAGGCCTGTAGACTGAGAACCCACAATCCAAATAGTGCCCAAGTATGGAACGAGGGATCCACATATGCTCGATAAAATGGCGTCCATACTTTCTAAAGGTACATGTTTACTATGTATTCGTCGTTTGTCGGAAAACTTTTATATCAGTCACCCGACCAGATTGTACAAAGTTTCTCGTCTAATTAAATTCTGCAATATAAAAATTTAATATTAATAATTTAGTATTGAAAATAATGTTTTTAGATATGTTAGATAGTTGATAGGGATTAGCATCTATAAACAATGGAAAACTTGAACCCGCCAGCCCTCAAGTCCATATGTCAATCTGTATATCGTGGAACTCCGAGTGTTATTTGGAGGACACAGAACAATGAAACTGCAATGTTGAGCTAGCCAGCTCACAGGTCTTCTTTTCAATTTGTATATCGTGGAATTGATAGTGGTATTTTCACAGTGTGAAACAATAAAGGCCCAATTTTCAGCCTGCCAGGCCCAAAGCCCCTGATAAAAAAAATGGCTAAATATGGAATTCATACGGGATCGCTACGGGACAATAAAAGTGCAATGTTTAGCCAACCAGCCCGAGTCCCCCTGTCAATTTGTATATCATGGAAGTCTGTATGCTATTTGTAGGGAAAGCAAAAATAAAACCTCAATTTTCAGCACGCCAAACTGCGAACCCACAATCCAAAAAGTGCCTAAGTATGGAATAAGGAATGTGCATATGTTGTATAAAATCTCATGTCCATACTTTATAAAAGTACATGTTTACTATGTATTGCTCGTTTGTCCAAAAAAATTTATATCAATCGGTCCACCAAAATGGACAAACTTTGTCCTCTGCTTAAATTTTGCAATATCAATATGTAATATTAATAATTTAGTATTGAAAATAATGTTTTTTTATATGTTGGGTAGTTGATAGGGATTGCCATCCCTAAACAATGGAAAATTTGAACCCGTCAGCCCTCGAGTCCATATGTGAATGTGCATATCGCAGAATTCCGAGTGTTATTTGGAGGACACGAAACAATGAAAGTGCAATGTTCAACCAACCAGCCCGAGAGCCCCTGATAAAAAAAAGTGGCTAAATATGAAATTAATACGGGATCTCTACGGAACAATAAAAATGCAATGTTCAACAAAGAAGCCCGCAAGTCCTCCTATCAATTTGTATATCGTGGAAGTGTGGGTGGTATTTATAACACACGAAACAACAGAATCTATTTTTAGCCCACCAGGCCGCAAACCCGTGATCCAAAAAGTTCCTAAGTATGGAATGAGGGATCTGCATATGCTCTGTAAACTATCTGATGGCGCTGCACCCAGGCACCTGCCTCAGCAGGTCCCGCGCTTGACCTCCCAGTCTTAAGGATCATTCTAATTTCACCTTCGAGCCGAAGTGGCTCTTTCAATTCCTTGTTGGAATCTCTGTTAAAACCCAATCCACAGGTCCTTCCTTTTCCTTCACGGCCTCTGTATATACGACCGTTAATATCCCCGACATAAATTCGGGTTTCGCCACTTTCTATTTCCCGATGTCATGAGAACCATTGTCCCCGCGATCTCCCGATCACCAAAATGTCGATTTCCTGAAATGGCCTTTCTTGTATTAGCCCTTCCTGGCTATTCCTTAGTCCATGTGACCATTACTCATAAGACTGCAGTCCTAATTCCCAGCCTCTTCCTTACCTTTCCCAATTTCGGGCTTTTAGATGTCGAAATGCTCATGTCTCCTGTCTTCAAGATTTGTGAAATGTCGAACCCCGATATGCCAATGGACTTTCCTATCAGGATTTTCCCTGAACTTTTGGATTTCCACCATGCGTCCTCCTATGATGGACGGTCCTCAATCATTTCGCGATTTCGTGAAATCAAATGTCGAAATGCTCCGCGTCCTGTCCTCTTGATCCTCAAAGTCCCGACATGCGAAATGTCGACAGACTCTTGATCGTCGCCACGTGTCTCAACAGATGGACGGTTCTGATTCAGTTCAGGATTTCGCGACTTCAAATTCCCCGATGTCACAATTTCTCTGTCAACTCGAAACTCTGATAGCCGAAATACTGACGGGTTCTTGATCTTCGCCATGTGTCCTAATGAATGGATGACTCAGATCAAATTCAGGGTTTTCACTATGAAGTGACCCGATCTCCTATCCTTGAGACTTCCAATATCAATTTCGGCTTCTCGTCTTTCATGAGTTCATGAATTGCGATGTCATGCAACTCTGCTCCACAAACCCCGAAATCTTGATTCTCTATTTCCTGAAATCCCGAAATGTCAAACTCCGACACGATTCCGGCGCTGGCCCCACAACTAGACTTTCCACCTTTTCGGGACTTTGCACTTCGTGATTTTGCGAGTCTTAATGCAAAGATTTTGGGACTTCAGTTCACGAAACCTCGAAATGGAAATCCTCGGACAAATCCAATAGCCCTTGTTGGCTTGGATCTACGGCTCTGCCTCTCCTAATATTGAACCTTTGAAAACAGTCGTAACCCCCTTGCTTCTCTATCAGATCGGACGGCTGGCGGGTCTTCGCAAATTCTCTACGGAGAATTTTGACCGTCCGTCTCTTCCCTTGGGAACTTCTGCGAAATTTAAACAAAATATTTCTCTGCGTGGAACTTGTCCTCCTGCAGCACGATGTCACTGCATCTCCTTTCAATTCTTCAAGGCACTTAGCCTCTTGCTTCCCTTCGACGACTTCTAAGGTTTGAACCCTTATGAGGTTTTCCACGACTTCGAGTCTTTTAGAAAAACCCTTGTTGGCACTCCTTGCGGCAGACCTTCAAACACTTTCAAGTGTTGAAGTCCTTTTGACTCTACGCACTCCCTGCAGCAGTAGTCTCTCAATCAGTCATTTAGGTTACAAAACCCTGAAGCTTCACTCGGCCTGTGCACACTTTGCACAGCTCCTGTGCTTAACTGCACTTTTGAGGAAATGAGGACAAAAGCTATCCTATCTGAGATTTCAGAGACAAACATCCGAACCCTTTGTCAATTCACTCCTTGCGGACAATTCAACTGCACTCCTTGTAGGAACTCTCGCTCAGACAAAACAACAATTGAAACTCATTTCCTAACTCTTTCTCTCTCTCAAAATTCAAACATAATCCTGAAATCATTCATACACAACATAGAAAGCAAATGTATAACAGAAAGAGTAAAACCATGAACATACCATTCAACATACACATACAAGAAACAAATACAACGCCATGAATCTGAATTAAGACTTCTTCTATTAACTCAAATCTTTGTACATGGGTGTTTTTCAAACACAGTTTCTCTGCTCCATCTCTGTATGCTCTTCTCTTGGTAATGTTCTTCACTATCATACAATAATACAATGAGGGTGTCTATATCCCGTTTTCCCTCTTTCACTCTAAAATGTCTAATCTATGCATTAAACTCTACTTACTTACATTTATTACACATAAAGGCTCCTACCTACTATGGACGAGAGTGGATCGCTCAAGGTCCTTTTACAACAATACAAGCATGCCTCCACTTAATGACTTCATTAATATTTCAGAACATTTTCAAAAAAAAAATGTGCTCGATGCTTTCCAACTGTCTCTTATCTCTGCGCTGGCTCGCTACTGGCTATGCTTGCATGCCCTTGCGATGCTCCTGCATCACTATCATGTCCATACTTTATATAGAGACTCATGTCCACAAGTCCGCTTGTCAATTTGCATATCACGAAAGTCTAGGTGCTATTTGTAGGACACAGAAAAATAGATACTCAATTTTCAGCCCTCCAGGTCGCAAACCCGCGATCCAAAAAGTGCCCAAGTATGGAATGAGGTATCCGCATATGTTCCAAAACAATAAAAATGTAGTTTTCAGCCAAGCAGCCCGTAGTTCCTCCTATCAATTTGTATATCACAGAAGTCTGGGTGCTATTTGTAGGACATAGAACATTAGAGACTCTATTTTCAGCCCGCCAGATCACGAACCCGCGATCCAAAAAGTGCCTAAGTATGGAATGAGGGATATGCATATGCTCTATAAAATCTCATGTCCATACTTTATATAGAGAGTCATCTTCACAAGTCTGCTTTTCAAATTGTATATCGCGAAAGTGTAGGTGCTATTTGTAGGACACAGAACAATAGATACTCAATTTTCAGCCTGCCAGGCCGCGAACCCGCGATCCAAAAACTTTCCAAGTATGGAATGAGGGATTCACATATGTTCTATAAAATCTAATTGTAGGACACAGAACAATAGATACTCAATTTTCAGCCTGCGAGGTCATGAACCCGCGATCCAAAAAGTGCCAAGTATGGAATGAGTTATCCGCATATGTTCCAGAACAATAAAAATGCAATGTTCAACCAAGCAACATGTACGTCCTCCTGTCAATTTGTATATTGCATAAGTTTGGGTGGTATTTGTAGGACACAGAACAATAGAGACTCTATTTTTAGCCCACCAGATCGCGAAGCCGCGATCCAAAAAGTGCCTAAGTATGGAATGAGGGATCCACATATGCTCTATAAAATCTCATGTCCATACTTTATATAGAGAGTCATCTCCGCAAGTCCTCCTATCAATTTGTATATCGCGGAAGTGTAGGTGCTATTTGTAGGACACAGAACAATAGATACTCAATTTTCAGCCTGCTAGGCCGTGAACCCATGATCCAAAAACTACCCAAGTATGGAATGAGGGATTCACATATGTTATATAAAATCTCATGTCCATACTTTATGAAAGTACATGTTTACTATGTATTTCTCGTTTTTCAGAATACTTTTATATCACTCGACCAACCAGATTGTACAAACTTTTTCGTCTAATTAAATTTTGCAATATCAATATTTAACAATAATAATTTACTACAGGTCCGCTCTTGAATTTGTATGTCGCAGAATTGTAGGTGTTGTTTGTAGAGAACAGAATAATAGAGGCCTATTTTTTTGGCCGCCAGCCCGAGAGCCCCCGATCCAAAAAACTAGCTAAATATGGAATTAATATGGAATCACTACTGGACAATAAAAGTGCAACGTTGAACCAACCAATCCGTAAGTCTTCCTGTCTATTTGTATATCACGGAAGTGTGGGTGCTATTTGTAGGACATGGAACAATAAAGGCTCAATTTTTAGCCCGCTAGGCCGAGAACCCGCAATCGAAAAAGTGCATAAGTATGGAATGAGGGATCCGCATATGTTCTATAAAATTCCATGTCCATACTTTATAAAAGTACTTGTCTACTATGTATTGTTCTTTTGTCACAAATATTTTAAATAACTTGCCCGACCATATTGTACAAACTTTCTCGTCTAATAAAATTTTGCAAGATCAAAATGTAATATTAATAATTTAGTATTGAAAATAATTTTTTTAGATGTGTTAGATAGTTGATAGCGATTTCCATCCCTAAACAATGGAAATCTTGAACCTACCAGCCCTTAGTTCCATTTGCCAATCTGTATACTGCGGAAATCTGAGTGTTATTTGGAGGACATAGAACAATGAAAGTGCAATGTTGAGGCAGCTAGCCTTCAAGTCCGCTTGTCAATTTACAAATTCCGCGACATACAAATTGATGGTCAATATCTGTCACTGAGATGCAATATGACCAACGACCCTTCACATCTCGTGGGTATATCTTCTGTCATTTTTCTTTTGTAACCTGCTTGACCGCTTTCCATACTTTGGTATTTCTTGGAATCGGTTCCTCCATCACCCCTGCCTTCGTACTTGATTCCAGATATGCAATAATGAAGATTTAATGCTAGTAGCCATCCTGAAGTAACAGTTAAGATTGTCATTAATGTCCGGAAATAAGGAGAATATTTTTCATTACTACGAATTAAACTAAGATTTGCGCACAAGTATGTTATCCTTTCTAAGTATTCATTTGAAAGGCGATGCAATCTTTTTTTTTTGTGCGCGGATGGGTTGGTCCTTCTAAGAAATTTCTAATTCTTAATCTCTTTTCGTTGTCACCACCACCTTCGCACTTTTTTCTCATTGTGCAATTAGTGAGTTGTGATGGTGACAACTCATTCCGCATGAACCCTGGAAACTGTCATTGATCAACGAAAGGCTCGAGGACATATTCCATTGATACGCATTAAACCATAATTTGCAGAGGGTTATATTATCCCTCCCCGATTTTCATTTCAAACATCATCTCGAGAAAATGAAAAATTCTTAATAACTTCTGGCAGTAGTTCTCTCCACACAAAGTAAACACATTGGAGCATAATGTCCAGAGGTTCCACTATTCCAGGTCATATTCTTACTATTCATCTCCCTCTGCCCAGGAGAAAACAAGGAGATGGTCCCTTGGTACACCGAGAGATATATTTCATGCCAAAAAATTCCATGGAAACCTTGGCTGCTTAGAGAACCTGCGCACTTGCATTCATGGTTGTCGCAGAAGTTGATGCCATGAATTCCGAGTCGGGAGAAGATGATCTGATGGACAATGATATGGAAATGGATGATGGGAATGCAGAGAATATTCCCACTCCTGCACCCAAATTGAAATAAACCATAACGAATGAAACTTCCCGGCTCGGTGATGGCGGTGAGGACAACACCAAAAGGAGTTTCAGAAAAGAAACTGACGGTGAACATAACAACCACTTTGCAGTGCGAAAGTAGGAATTCCAGAGTTCCAAATTAGTCTGTTATGCACAGAAGAGTTTCACTGTAAATCAATGATATGTTGATTCTCCCAGAGATATATTTCAAGCCAAAAGAATATTGATTAACATCTTCGAGAATCAGGTCCAAAGCTCTCACTACTGCAAGGCATTTTCCTACTAGTCATCTCCTTCCGCCCAGAATGGACTAATTTGGGCCTCTAGAATTGCACATGCAAGTTGTGCTACTGATTTTTTTTGGACTATGCAGAGGCGGTTTCATCTAACAACTATTCCACTTGCCCTGCAACCATTTTTGTCTTCTTCCTTAGGGGAAGATTGTGAAAAATATCAATTTCGTCACAGGATGATTCATCGAAGAGAAAACTGCAAATATCTTGCATGTTTTGGATCCCATGCATGTGTTTGTCGCAGATACCTTCAATGTTTTGGCCTGGAGAAATGGGTCCAATTTCTGAGGATAGATGTACAATACTCGATGTTTTTCTTATTTTTTTAAATGCATTTGCTATTAAAAAATATTTTCCTTTGATTCTTCGTTGTTGCCTCTTTTCTGGGTTTAACACGTGTTCTAATTGTCTTGGTTCAATGCTCTCGCACCTCTTCGATATTGTGTTTACTTAGCTTATATTTTCTAAGATGGAACATGTAACAATTATATGCCAATGTACTGTGTGAATCCACCAGTTTTTTATCCAAACAAAAAATGGAAAACCAACGTTCAATTCTATTCGTAATGCAGATAGAACATAGCAATACCAATGTACAATGTTGCAGCAAAATCGTTATTCTTATTTCTAGACATGCAATTATTAAGTTTTAGTGCTAACAAACCATAATGAAAAAAGTTTAATCCTTGAATTAATATGTTGCACTCATGGAAGAGTTTATGAAGAACACAGTTACACTCACACGTTCCAATAAAATATAATCTTCAACAAAGCATTTGCTAACAATTAGTAGCAAATGAAGTTTAGTAGCTAAGTTAATATGTTACAGTCATGGAAGAATGTATCAAGAACATAGTTACACGCACACGTTGCAATGAAATCTAATCTTCAACAATGCATTTGTTGACAATTAGTAGAACATCATGGTTTTGCAACAATGGGGCTTCTTTGAAACCAATTCATGCTTACGAAAACTGCCTTCTGCCTTTCTGTTTTCCTACTCTTTTATTCCATCTAGTGTCTCTTCCTGGTTACTTAATCAATTTTCTCTGAAAAATACCTTTTCTATTGTTCCATGGCCTGCGAATAGTACCATCACTTCCATGATATACAAATTTACAACCATTCTTAGATCATACCCTCTTCTGTATTACAGTCCACCTATCATGCCCTCTTCCGTGGTGCACATTTTTGCACTGAAAACTTCCGAGAAATACAATTTAATTGTGGGGTCCTCGCATATTTAGTGGAACTATTGTCACCCAATTTTGAACCCCATCCGCCCACTTTCCATACTTCGCCATTTGTTCAAATTTATTTGGTGGATGGTTGGTTTGGCGGGTTGAAGAAATATCCAGTTCGTAGTCGTTGTTTCCTATGCCCACGCCCCTTTGCGATCTTATTTCTATGCATGCAATTAGAAATTTCCTTATTCCATACTTATCCAGTTTGTCGAAATTCCGCAAATATACAAACCAACCGTTGAACTGCACCATCGTGATCTCTTCCGTTTTACACATTTTGCACTCAAAAATTCTGCAACATGAAATTTGACGTGCAACACTCAGTTGTCCTAACTATCCCATAACCCTTTTTTGAATCTTGTCTGACCTCTTTTCAGAGCTTTCCATTCTTCCCTTGCTCTACGTCGTCTCCATCACCTTCACACTTGTCTATAATAAAAGAAAATAAAAAAT
>ML780988.1:236008-259438 GCA_009831015.1 Picea engelmannii | reverse complement strand
TATATATATATCTTGTTTCTAAATATGGAATTACTGGCATTTGATTCTAATAGTTCATCATGCAGAAACTGTGTAGATTATCATTTATGGGTGAAAGGCTCGAGGACATCTCGTATTGATGTGCATTAAACCAAAATTGGTGGGGGGATTATATTATCACTTCCAAGTGTTCATTTCAAAATCATGAAATCTCGTTCATGGTGTGGCCTTCGCACGTTCATGAAACCTCCATTCCTTAATTTCTCTTCATCGTACCTGCCACCTTGGCATTTGTAAATATGTAATAAATAAACTTTACTACAAACAGTTCATCATGCACCACCATTACAGATTGTCATTAATCAGCAAAAGGCTCGAGGAGCTTTCCCATTCATAAGCATTTAACCAAGATTTACCAAAAAATTACATTATCAGTTGTAACTGTTCATTTAAACCATCATTTATAGCAAAGCAACCTTCTCATAAACCTATGGCATCATCTCGACAACAGTTCTGTGGAGATACAGTGAACATCTTCGGGTAGGAGGACCAAAACTTCCACTAGTCCAGGGCATTTTCTTATTACTCAACCTCTGCTGTAGAGAACCAAGTAATTTGGACCTCCATGATTTCTCATGCAGGTTGTGTCCCTGAGGTTTTTGATTATAAGGACCTGGTCTCTTGGTGCACCGATAAATTTATTGCGAACAAAATAATTATTCCATTGCAGGACCACTCTTTTGTTTCTTTGTCACCTTAGGTCTTATGCCAGATGTTGAAATTGTCAGAGCCAACATTGATGTTCAGAGGAGAATATTGCAAACAATTCCTAGCAAACCATAATAACGGATTGCACCTCTTGCCCCTTTTTTCAGAAAACCCAAATCTAGTTCCTGAAGATATTACAAGCATGTAGGTTAGTTCATTTAGAAATCCATTTCACGAAATTGCCTCGCTGTTTACAAGAATAACAGGACAGGAGTCCACAACTACTTTTTCCCACATGGCTCTTTATATTTTGTATTTCACAGTCAATGAACAAGCCATTTTTTATTGGGGCAGGTTAATTTCCCATGAAATCTCTTCCCAATTGTCAAGCTGCAAAAGGGAAAATAAATTTTATATGTCATCCTATTTAGTTTTTGCAATAGCACATTCCTGTCGGTTTCTGCAACTGTCTCTATCCAAGAATGTCAACTGTGAATTCCACCTAGTAATGTCATGGTACCAGGCCTTGTTGAAGCACAAGACTTCCCACTATTTTTATGAGGTTTTTAATGGCTTCCTGTCTGTTTTCAAAGTTTTGTTGTTAGGAGAATATGCTCCCTGCATATCTGAACAAGAAAATAGCTTTTTGGACAAGAAGGGGACACTCGAACATTTGGATAATTACACTTTCATAAGAATTTTTGTCTCCATGGAACAACCTACTCTCCTTCCATGTCACATTATGGACATAATTTTTGTTGTAGAAGTAGCATGCCAATACAACTACTGGTTCCATTTGTTCCAAAGGAAGAAAAAAAATAGTTCATTCCTCTGCCTTGGAAAATAGGGGAGTTCGTGTTGAAAAACGTCAACAAAATTGACAATTTCGCAGCACATTCTAGCATCTCCAACCTAATATATGATGAAGACATAAGAGGATTCATCCCCTATGATATTTTTATACAACATTTACAAACACTTGGCCTTGGCGATTGTTTTGTAAATAAACACCTGCCCAAAAACAAAGACAGTGGTGACAACGGTCCTGCCTCTGATACCGACGAGGTGCAGATAATGCAAAGCTGCACTAAATTGTACATGCAACAAGGGAAAGGCCCCAGTGACAAGAGTGTTTAATCCGCAAATACCACTCCAAAAAGTACTACATCTCGGAGCATCGCTCCAATGGACCATCATAGCACCAAAGAAACCCAGAGTTGTTCAAATGGGGGAGGAGATAACGACCCTCCTCACTCTAAAATTGATATTTCTCACAAGCTTCCAGTAGATAAGAAGAGAAAAAAAATGTGGGGCAGGCAGAAGAACCAGAAATTCAGAGTGAGAACATGGAACTTGAAATTGATCTGGATACCATGATCCACTTCCTTGATCAGCCTAAAGACACCACCCACCATAGCCATCCAATGAACATATCCATCACCAAAATTTTTGATGAAGATGAATCCTTCGTGTTCCAGAGCGTTGTTTTTTATAGCCAGAACAAAAAATTGATAATTCAGAAAAAAAAAATGTTAAAAATAAGAAAGGAAAATCTCGTTTAGAGGTTGACATTGCCAACATACAGCCATCCCAAATCTGTCAACTTCACACCGCAACCGGAGAAGTACTTCATGATTCCATTGGAGGCATCGAGACCGAGAATTCCAAACTGAAGGATTGAATCAAGGAATTGGAAGATGCTTTCATTCCTATGCCATTGTTTGTCGATCCTTTGGCAATAGCCATGCTTGGCACCCCTGCACCCAATGTAAAAGCATCCTCCACCCTACTCGCATCCTGTAAAGGATATGTGGAGAGCAATATCAAAAAAAGAGTGGAACTGGTTACCAAGGCCTGGAAAATATCACAAACCATCACTTCCCTTAGAACCAGGGCACATATCTTGCTAGAGTTTTTGCAGGCTGAATTAAAAGATGAAGAAAATTTCTTTTTAAAAACAGTCATCCCTTTTGTCAAGATTGTCAACAATATGACAGAAACAAAAAGAAGAGAAGAATATATTCCATCAAAAAACTGCATCAACCAATTGAATGCATGTTGGAAAGAAAAAGTAAAGAACTTGCTTCTCATTGTTTAGTCATGTGAACAAGCCATATCGAAGAAAGATATATTATTCACAAAGATGTCAAATATAGACTTAGCCGGGAAAACCTACGACTTCCAAGACCCCCACTTAATCGCAAACTCCTTGCCCTTAACCAGGCAAGAGTTCGATAAATAGGTTTTTATGTTTAATCCTTATCTCCGCAAATTTTTTATAGCATCCTTCAATTTGATCAAGCTCACGTCCACGACTGGCTAGTAAAATATGCAATACAGAATGAGGAAATTCATCAGGCTCTCTCTAATCTTTCTATTGACTTTCGGGAATTAGAAAATGATATTTTCAACATAAAAATATGGAATGATATCAATGTCACCCCGATGAGAGGCTACATTGAAGAATGGCTTGAAAGGAAATTGAAACAGGACGTCGACAAAAGGCAACAGGTAGTTACCATCATTCCATTAGCCATGGAGGACATCCTTGAAACCACAGTCATCGGCGACATCAATGAAACGAAAGTTGCAAGAAAATAACCAAAGGGTTCATATGTACCCTCATTGTAAGTTTACTCATCGCATCCTTCTTTGTTTATCAACCCAGTTATTCTAGTTTCTTAAATACATATGTATAGTCAAACACTTATACCTTTCCATTTATTTTATTTTGCAGCTATTGCACTCTATCTTCTTTCCACGGTCCTGTTTCTTGTACATATTTTTCTAATGGTCCGCGGGAGCCCCAATCCCAGTCTACATGAAAAACACATTGAAATTCCGGTTAATATGTAACAGACTTTAATTTTTTTGTATATTTCAAAATTTCTAGCAGTATGTAACAAACTTTTAGTTTTTGACAGATTTCAAATAAAAATGCATTTAAATTTTTATATGTTACAGACTCTATTCTTATCTTTCACCACTCTGTATGAAAAATGCATTTAATTTTTAATATGTTACAAACTTTTATTCTTATCCTTCACCAGTCTATATTGCAAATGCATTTACTCTTTTATATGTTACAGACTTTTCATTTTATATATATTTCAAAATAAATGGTGCTCAACAATGCAACCGTCATTTACTTATAACCCATGTTCACAAGCGCATTTAATTTTTTTATATTTCTTATCTCCTATTAATTTTATTTCATCATAATTTTTTTATCTTTCACCAGTCCATATGGAAAATGCATTTAACTTTACAAATTTATTCTTGCACTGTAAACATTTTTTTTACTTTCTTATATACTTAAAAAAAAACAGGTTTGCTATATACTTTCAAAAAATAGATGGTGCAACCCTCATTTACTTTTGCCCCGTCTTCTATGATATACATGTTGCACACAACATTTCCATGATATACCTTTTGCACCGAACACTTCGTTTCATTTACAATTCGACCCCATTTTCCACAATTTGCTTTCTAACCTCCTTGGCAGGGACTGCGTTGCCACACAGCCTTGTTAATCGAAGTATTCGCTCGCCATTTTTTCCTTTACCCAGTACTTAATAATCGAAGTATTCAGTCGCCATTTTTTCCTTTCACTTTCTCCCGAGTCATTAAGACCATGTAAGTCTTTTGGACGATTCAATTTAACAAAATTTAAATTTTAAATTGATAATTGTTTCAATACAATTTCATTAATTTAATTTAAGATATTTTTACCCAATTTTAAATTAAATTCACTTAATCAATTTCATTAATTTAAGATAATTTTACCCTATTTTAAATTAAATTAATTTATATATTTTTAAGTTATTTTAAACTCCTTTACAAACAAATTCATAAACTTATTAAAATACAATATTAATCGCTAAATATTTGAGTACGACATTAATTACCCAGTACTTATCAATCGAAGTATTCGCTAGCCATTTTTTCCTTTTACTCTCTCCCGATTCATTAAGACCATGTAAGTCTTTTGGACGATTCAACTCTTGCATATGTTGTTAACTGTTATTTTGTTGGGATAATAAATGAACAAGGAAAAACAATTGTGTCCACTTTCTCCTTGTGTTTTTGATATCATTACACATTGCTGGTGTGTCCATTATATGTGTAAGCACATTATATATATGTAATGGTTTATTCATGATGGTATGTGTATTCATGTTTTGCATCTTAAGTATAAAAAATTATAGCTATACTTAATTGCAAATATTAAGCAAGAAGCAATCATACAAACTAACATAACAATTTTACTTGGTAAAATTCTATATCGGGAAACATTCATGGGACAATGATATTCGTTCAAGGGAGATATTACATCAGCCAAACTAGGCTTATCACTCACACTCAACCTCTCTTTGCCTCTCATCTTTACATGGATTTATAGTAGCTCTTCACAGTTTATAAAATTGATTACATTAATGTGGATCCCAAAAATGGGTGAATTGTTTCAACAAGAAATTGATTTAAATGAGCCACTAAATCTACTACAATCCACAAAATCATGGGAAATTGGTTGGCATATCTCAACAATCTCCACCTTGAATACAATTACCTGAATATCATGTCCAATTTATTCATCACCTATCTTGCAAGCCAAGAGAAGCAAAGCGCCGTTGTGGCTTCTCTAATAATGTTGGTTTCGTGAACACATCTGTATGATTTGCTCAAGTTTGAATTTTCTTAGGGATCACTCCACCTCCAACATTTCTTCCAAAATGATACTTTGGGACATATGTTAAGGTAGATCTCCTATTATCCAAAACACCTGCAAAATCTAAATTACAATTACCACAGACTAAACCATTGAAACCATTATAGGTGACACTTGTGCCTCTAAAACACCAAAGCACCCATTTCATTGCTTCACCTAAATTTCCCATGTGTCTGACAACATCAGCTAAATGTGAAATATCTAGTGTTAACCATTTCATCGCATCCAATAGGCCTCCTACTGAATTGACAGACAATATACAAGACATAACCTTTTCTTCTATATAAACATGACCTAAAATTGAACAAAACTTATAATGGAAAGCAACAAGGATATTAACAAGTTTCACAATATTCATATTGAACTTGAGAAGTATTGATTTATGTTGTGATAACCACAACTTACCATGTATATCATCTATGTGTACTTCTGTTCTCAAAATTTGTTTTGTTGCTCCTTGATCCTTCATCTGAAATGTCTTGTTCACCTAAGTCTTTATCTCACTGATATCAATGATGCTTTGTCTTGCAACGACACTATTACATATAGGCTAAAAAATTGACGAACTATTACGAAGATTGCGATAAAATCAATTTTTTTGTCGAAAAAAAAATTAAAAATGAAATTTTACTATATTTTTTTTAAATTAGTCCCAATAACGTCGGATTTCTGATGTGTTCTAAGGTCGTCGGAAGTACGACGCCCAGTTCTGACACTTTAAGATAGTCGTTTGTAGGTCAACATAACGGTCATTGACTTCGAAATTGTCAACCTTAATTTAGGGTTATAGTCGTCGGAATTTCGACGATGACGAATCTATAAATTAGTTAATTCGAACCGAATTTCGACTAATTTGTTATAGTTGCGACATCTTTTATGTTTTATAGCTCTGCTAATCTTTGTTTTTATGTGAAGGTTTGCTTGTTGATTAAGAGATCGAACTGATCTTTAATCTACAAAGCTTAGTTTTGTGATCATTTTTCAAGGCGTGCAAGAGGATTTTAGACTTCGAAGGTTAGTTAAATATTTTTTTTCTTTTGTCTCCTTTAATATTTTATAACCTTATACGTTTATGTAGATTTTATGTCATCTGTGAACATGCTAATTTTTCCATGCTTATATGTGACTTGATCTCTTGCCCTAGTTCTATTATGTCATTTGATTATGTTACTTGGTTATGGTGAAGCTTTGAATCTTATGTGGTAAAATATATTGTATGGTTTGGTCTATTGCATTTCAAGAATCGAATAGATCTAGCACATCATCACTGAAATTTATAACATAATCGTATCAATATTTTAGTTGTGGTGAAGAAAGTGAAGATATTATGGACAAGGTGACGAGAGATGTTATTGCCCTTGCGCTAAATGAATGAGCACAAAAGTCAAAAGAATTTTAATACAAACAATTGTAAGACATTGCAGAACCCATGGGCACGTTGAAGGTGGACCAAATGAATATCGTCCCTTGGTAAACTATATATTCATTATTATATCTTTATATTGATTGTATTTATAAAATTTTATATTGTTTAAATATTTCTTATGCAATACACTAATTTTGCATGACTGTTTGTAATTATAAAGTCAGGCTACCCCCCTAAGCATCTGAATGCACCAAGTACTAGTAGAAATGATGTTGTACTACAAGGTGTCGAGGAATTTGGAGTGTCGAATATTGAAGATCAAGTTAATGATCCTATGGAAGAAGATGACAATAATAACAATATAGTTGAAGACGATGGGACAAATGAATTGATCCAAGACTTGTTCGCTCGACCGGACGAGGATGATGATGAGGACATTGGTGATCTTGAYGTACCTCTGCTAGAGAAGGYRGAAAAACCACTTTATGAAGGTTCAAAAGMAAATCTTMTTTMTGCTACATTATTGTTGGTGAACTTAAAGGTTTTGAATGGTTTTTCAAACAGTTGTATGACACAGATCCTAAGGTATGTAATATGGTTCATCATCACGTATACATAAAGGTTGATTTTTTTGCTTGTTTTTAGTTTTAATTAATGTTTGAAATAAGAATTAAATATTTACAAATTATAACATTCTTTACACTAATTAATTATTTTTTATGCCGTAGATTGTTAGGTGAATTTCGGTTACCATCGTCAAATATTTTACCTCGCACATACCAAGATTTAAATGCCATTATGAAAGAAATTGGAACGGAGTATCAAGCTATAGATGCATGTCCCAATGATCATATTATATACTATGGACAACATGCATCGAAAACAGAATGCCCGCAATGTCAAACTAGTAGATATCGAACCGATCAACTAACAAAAAAGGTGCCTCGTAAGGTTCTTCGTCATATTCCCATAATTCCACGTTTGTAACGACTGTTCCGGTGTGAAAGCATAGCATAGTTTATGGATTACCATGCACATAATAGAAGTGGAGATGGTGTTCTTCGAATGCCTGCAGATGGTTATGCATTTAAGGAAATTGAGGAAAAATGGCCAGTTTTTAAAGATGAACCTCGTAATGTTAGGCTTTCATTGGTCGTTGACGGTGTTAATCCATTTGGGGAGCTCAGGTCTATTTACTCAGTGTGGCCAATTTTTGTTATCAACAATAACATTCCTCCTTGGATGTCAATAAAGAGGGAGCACATAATGTTGAAAATGATTGTTCCAGGTATGTAATGTTATCATTAATTTTCCGAATGTAAGATTTCATTTGTATTTCTTGTTGCATAATATCTTGTATTTATTTATTTACTTGTATATGCACATCACGTTAGTAATTATGTGTATTTTCAAATAATTAGGTAAGTACCAGGTTAAAGATATTAATGTATATATCGAGCCTCTCATCAACGAGTTACTAAAGTTATGGGTCGACATCACTATGTATGACGTTTGTAAACCAATAAGGCAGAAGGAATTGAAATTTCGTGGAATACTTGTATGGACAATTCATGATGCCCCAAGACTAACACATTTTTGTGGTATGTAACGATCCATTGCACTTTAATTATAGTATATAATTATTTGAAGATACCATGCTGCATGTTTTTTTAAATAACCCCCTTCGTATAATTGACATAATTATTAATCCAACTTTTGCAGTTCTTCAAACAAAGGGTAGATTTGCATGTACAGTTTGTGGTCCTAAGATCAAATCTCGGCGTTCAAAAACTTTAGGAAAGGAGGTGTTTGATGAGTATAGGCACTTACTCTATAAGAACCATAGGTATCATACTATTGAAAAACATCTTTTCAATGGGAAAGAAGAGACTGGATTAAAACCACGAAGAATGACACCTCACCTATGGAAGTTGGAATATAACAAAATTTTTCAAGATGGTATATTGCAATTTGTTTATGTAATATTCTATATGTAATGTTATGAATTTTTATTTTATTGAATTTATTTTATGCTTCATCAATGTCATGAAGGTATTAACAGTGGGCTCCAACAAGGAATGAAAAGTTATCCCTCTCAATTCATGAGGTTGCCCTACTATCAGGACCTAAAAATAGCTCATTTGTTTGATACAATGCATATCGGGAAGAATGTGATAGAAAAATTATGGCGAATCATAGATGGTAGGAGGGATAAAGAAAAAGTCATCAAGATTTGTAGTGACATTTAGGAATCCAATCATGCAATGCAAAGTGGGATCCAATCAAATAGCAATGGAGATCGAAATAGCCTTCCCTGGTTATTAAAAGAGCAACAAAGCAATGATGTAAAAGAGGTCATTCAGAGAATAAAATTTCCCAAGGGTTTTTCTTCAAACATAAATAATATCTTAACAAAGAAAGGTGAATTTGGTGGGGTAAAAACACATGATTGGCATACATTCATTAAGGTAATTATTTTTCTATATCTATATTTATATTGGTATACATCCATTTAGTTTTTTTTTATTATAATTTAGAATCAAATAACGATCGATTTTGATTGTTACAGTATGTTCTACCTCTATCTCTCCCAGACCACTTCGACAACAATGTCAAACAAGTTATATATGATCTTGGCAAATACATGAGGTAAGTAGTAAATTATATGCAAATTGTTTTTTCCAATTTGTTATTCAAGATCTTAATGACATATGTTTTACTTATAATGTAATATATTAATTTATATGTTTTGTTGAAACATGGTACTTTCTTGCAACATCGATTATGGATGGTTTTCATTGAAAGAAATCCATCAAGAAGATATAAAGTATTGGAAGAGAGAAATTCCTCGGCTAATGTGTGAAATGCAAAAGTATCTACCTCTGTAATTTTTCAATGCACAAGAACACTACCTCATACACCAAGTTCAGGAGATTGAATTGTGTGGACCAGTACACACAAGGTCAATGTGGATGGTGGAGAGGCACCTGAAATCATTAAAGGCTTTGGTTAGACAAAGAGCACGCCCTGAGGGTTCTATGGTGGAGGGATATATGCTATATCAATCGATGGTGTATATTAGTCAATATCTTCCTAAATTAGTCGCAAATATGCTTATGGATCACATTTGGGATGTGAACTCCATTAAAAAATTTGAACGGGAGCACCTGTTGGGGAAAGGTAGAATGACGAAAATGAAAGGTATTTAGGTTTATAATACATCTAACTTTTCCTTTTTATGCGTATCGTACTTATTTATTTTTTATGCTTTCATCAATTATTAATATTTTATACATTTCTAACTAACATATATTGGTGAATTATGATTTTCGGATACAGTTGGTCAAGAGTGGGATGCACTACATATATACATTGCAAACAATCTTGACTAGATGAAGGTATGGATTGATAGATGCATACAACATGAAGGTAGGTTATCATGGGAAGGGGTGTCTACATTGGTTATAGAAGATCATCGTAATGGAGATACCAATCTTACGCAGCGGGAAATTGATTTAGCACATGGTTTGAAAGATAAACAGGCAAGCATGTTATTCATCCAATATAGTTTCATTATGTTATTTCATAAATTATTAATGTTAGTGTCGATGTGTTTTTCCCATCCATACATTACAAGTTATGTGAAATATGTTTTATGTGTCTGGCATATTACAGTTTAAACATCACAAGGCTATGTGGTGCAATGGTCGTAAATTTCGCATCAAAAAGTTGGATGAAAAGAGGAAAAATTCTGATTATGGGATAACTACAGTCTTCGAGGTCACTAATGTTTCCTCTAGAAGTGACAGACATCTCGAAGTCTCTGAAAATCGATACTATGGGTATTTGGAGGATATACTTGAGTCTGACTTTAAATCCTTCAAAATAGTTTTGTTTGACGTCAAATGGTAGAGGTTATGAATGAATGAACATGATCCTGATAGAACTATTATTCTACATGATAATGGATTTAACATGGTTAATACAAGGTCATTTGAGCTAGGAATAGATCATTATGTTCTTCCAAGCCAATGCAAACAAGTCTTCTACTCAGAGGTTCCAGGTAAAGCAGGTTGGTCATTTGTTGTTAGGTATGATCCAAGAGGAAGGCCAGTAAAGTATAATATTGTAGAGGAAGAAAATGATATTGAAGAAGAAGATGATGTAGAGGAATAGGTAGCTGATGTAGTAGATGTCTCAGATGAAGAGCCTGAAGGAGATGAACCAAATGTACTAGTAGGAGGCAATGCATATCTTGATGATGATATCCATGATGAAGATATATTGCTTGGAAATGAGTACATTGATGATGATGGTGATACTGTCAATCCTTACAACACCTTATATGAACCAGATGATATGGATGTTCAGTTCGACGAAGATGATCAACTAGAATATTGATGAATGTATTGAAATGTTGAAATATTGTATATATAAGGTTAGAAGAGAAGGGCAAGTGGGTGCAAGTGGCAAGGGAAATCTTAATTTGGAGACACTTTCTATCCATTCAAGTACACTACGTCAACCAAGGACAATTCAAATCATGTAAAGGAGGTACATATTATTTACTTATTATTTATTATGTTTCTTGTTCAAAAATTTCTAAAAGAAGTACATATCTCAAACCACTACACATGACCTCTTGAATTGATCCTGTGCCTTAGAATGTAACAAGACTAGTTGATGTAGGAAAGAGTCTTTATGATTATGAAGAGTGCACTCTAACCTTTGTTGGAGGTTCTTTAATCGAAATGGAGAAAAAATTAGACTGATAGCAATATGGTAAGGAAAAATGTTTGGTGTAGTACTCCATAGGATACACAAATCCCTCTTTTTCGTTGATTTCTTGTGTATGCACTTGCGCCCAAGAGAGATGTGCACTTCAATAGTACAAGTGTTGTTGAAATTATGAGATGACAAGTGACTGAGTGAGATCCACAATGGGGATCTCCTTCAATTTATAAAAGAATTGACACAACAATAGGTGTGTCTATTGAAACAATAGGGCCGACCTCTTTAATTGGATAGTATAATTAATCTTTGCACAATATTAATTATCTTTCACATGGTGGGGCTGACTTGTACCCTTCACAATTAGGGTTACAACCAATCTTACTCTCAGACAGTATAGCAAGGGATCCACACATCCTGTAGTGCTCAACCACTAGGGACGCGTCCACCTATGCTCACCCACAGGGACGTCTCACTCAACAAATTAACTCAACTGAGTCCACGGGAGTACCATTTGGAGAACCATCTCAAGCTGACTCAAATAAGTCCAAAAGAGTACAAGGCATGAGACCATCTCAATCCAACTCAACTCAGTCCAAAGGAGTACAAGGCAGAAGACCACATGTCATCACAACTCAGTCCAGAGTCTGACATACACCCATCACATGCGCACACCCAACACATGGGCTCTCTCACATAGATCGTCTCAACTCAGTCTAGAGGAGAACGATCTGGAGAATGTCACACGATGTTGCAATCATCAACACATAGGACCAAATAAGTTATCTAATCATGTTATTTGGGCAAGGGTTCCCTCAAACATGAAATATACATGAAGATCTAGGATTTAATAGATGATCAATAATCCTGACCTTGTTTTTCTTGTGAGGTCTTCAAGTCTTCAGACATTTCAAGATGTGTTTGTATTTCATCTGATGGGTTTTGCACAAATATTTCTGTTGAACTGAACAATGGGGAAGACTGTCTGATCATATCCATATTATAACAATTTTTCAATTCATTAGGAGTAAATGAAAACAGACTTTGAAAACACACCTCATCCAGAATATCAGTTATAGGGTCATAAAATGCTTCAGATAATGGTAGCACTGACCCCACTGGTACTTCATGGTTTACACTGGGACTTTCAACTAGAATCTGACCAAAATTCCCTCTCAATATTTGAAATGAATTAAAACACAGAGGAAATGAATCACAATGGATATGCTCATTACCTGTTTCAGGCTTCATGATTTCATCTGAGCTTTGACTTTCAAAAAGGCTCAAAGGCTGCACCTCTGGATTAACTTTTGTATCTCCCCTATTTTCTTCAACCGATACATCAGAACATTCCTCATTCTTTCTATTCATGACTTGTTTGTAATGTTCCCTTAGCGGTGAGGAAAAACACAAGGGCAGACATTTTGCATTTCTTGGGAATTTTTTTGCATCATCTTCCATGCAATCTTGTTGAGTATGCAGAATCTGATTGTCATCTGTGCACTGTGATAATTGGGCTTCTTCTTCCCATGAAGATAGTACTGGCTACTTTGACCAATCATCTTCGATCTCAACCATATATTCACCATTATGAAGATCATATCTGAGCATGTTATCTATGTAGGGGAGGTCATCAAACATGCACATCATCTCCGGAGATTTTTCCACCACCACCTCATTTTTATCTTCCTCTTTGACTGTATTGTGAATTGATTACATGAAGAAATGCTTCGATGGTTTAAGACACTAAGGCTTGGATGGAGGAATGATCCATGTTGACCATGTCAAGGATCAAAATTACCTAGGATTTTTGTGTTTGTTCCATGAAATCAAGGTCTGTGATTACATTCAACTAAGTTTGTTCCATGAAACTTGATGACGAGCATAAGGAGAAAGAATATGAATATTCAAGGGCTAGCTTAGAAGCAGAAGAGGATCAAATGAAAAAGTAACAAGCAGAGAAATATCAAAGCAAAAGAGAAGAAGTAGAAAATTAACTTGAGTTATTTGAGAGCTAGAGAAAAACAGAAGGAAGTTGGAAGAAGAATAAAAAAAGTAAACAATAAGAGAATGAACAAACACTACTTCTTGTGAATTGAAATCCGATGGAGGTACGTCAATTGGTCGAAGGCATTCTGTTGATGCTCTGAAGAAACATGGTTACCAATTTCTTCCATGTATATTGGTCGGATAATCCGACTAACATATTTCCATCGGATATCCGACACCCTGTCATCGGTCTACCGATATCCCTAAGAACCAAAACCTTGTTGAAATCAACCATTATTTCCAATGCATATGCGTCAGAAGTCTGACATAACTACATGTCAAATATCTAATAGAGAAACAAGATATTCAACGTGTGTTTGTCAGACTCTGCAGTGGATATCCAATGAACTTGTATGTCGAATATCTAAAGAAAGATAATTGGATATTAATTTCTAATATTGCAATTTCAACAATGGATTTGGATATTAACTTTGAAGAGCCAGGATAGTTCTTAAAAATGTTTATTAAAACCATCTATCAAAAGGTTTTGGGGTAGTTACCCTATTCTAGGAAGGATAACTAACATCTGACTAATTTTTCCCTTTATCTCCTTAAATGATTTTCTTTACAATCACATAGAGAAAAGGAGTAATTCATTCATCAAATTTAGGAAACAATTCTATAAGATACATAGTGCTTCAACTATCCCAAATTTGTTGGCATTATCCCTAGAGATGTGCACTACTATAATTCTAGGAGAGTTACATATGAAAATATTTAACCTTCTTTTGAAACGTGTGCATACAAAGAGAATTTTCCTCCAAAGCATCATGTCAACTCATCAACATGTAGAAGAGAAGGTTTCATCGACATTTTTGTGGAACTTGATAACAATTTCCCCATGTCCATCAGTTGAGCTTGTAAACAAAACATATCAAAATGTTGATGAGAAAGTCATATCATGTTATAATATGACAAAGTTGATTGTGACTCTCCTAACTGTAAAACATATTCATCCATATCAACGACTGGAACCAATAGGTAACCTCGAACATCATTTCTAATCTTCGTTCCAACACACAAATTCATGCATTCTACCCTCTTATCTAGCAAAAATAATTCATTTAGACATGAAATTCGCAGCATAAATGTGTAACATCCCAAGGGTCATATGATGCATGAATTTAATTAAAAAGGCATAAGGTGAAAGAAAAGGTGAAAGGCTCAAATTTAGGAATTAAAAGAGGAAAAATTGATGAGAAAAATAGGGAAATTACCAGGCTCATCACCCATCACTTTTTTTAAGGGGATAGGTTGGCTTGGTATTATTTCATATAAAATCAACTTAAGGACACAAAATACCAAATTAATTCCACTAATTTACAAGTCATATCTTAAACCTTAGGACTATATCAAGTCATACATAACCTTAAAATTTAGAAATAATGGGATATAAAATTAAAGAACCTTTATCTTTATCAAGTTGGTGCTAAATCTTGTGTTAGGGGAAGAATTTGAAGAAAAGTTATAATATATATGTCATGCAAAGGCCTATTCAATTCTTCGACCATCTAGAAAGAAAGTAAAAATTGATGAATAATAGGACATAAAATTATAGAGCCTTTATATTTATTAAGTCCATGCCTAGAACGTGTGCCTAGGAAATAATTTGAAAAGTGCAAACTTGGGTGTATAAATATTTCACTATTAGACCAATATTACTTAGTGCTAATCCAACCTTTAATGAAATAAATTTGTGGATACATGATCTTCTCACAACCATTCATTATTTATATTTATTTTGAAAACCTAATACATAAGTAGGCTTCTACTTGGACACAGGAGTCGAATGTTTGACTTGAAGGAGTTTAGATATTGACAAGTCCATGAAATGCAGGTTTGTCTATCTTTCCTTCTTTCTTGTGCCCATTTCAAAGGTCTTTTCTTCGGGAGCCATCCAGGGTTTCAGGACCTTCGTATCTCAGTACCAAAACCATTCCAACCCCCGAAATATCGCCAGCGATTGTCACCTCACCACTGCATTGCAAGGAGAAAGTGACCTCGGCCACTGTGACACAAGGAGAAAGTGAACTCGGTCACTGTGGTGCAAGGAGACATAGACCTCGAGCCACTACATGTGTAAGTAGATAGAGACCTCGACCTCAAGCTAATATTCACAAGGAACAAAGAATGGTGAGTAATTTCATTTCGAGAGTTTCGATTTGGAATATGAATGAATAAATTATGACTCCTTATTGCATTCGGAAACCCAAAGTTTTTTTCCCACCACACCTATGTCGTTGGCTCTTTGGTTTTCTTGGTTGGGTGCCCCTCTTGCGAACTTTAGTTTTTCCTCTGCACGCTCTAACCTATTTTCGTTACGATTTCTCATGTGGGCGCCCCTCTTGCTAACTCGCTTGGTGTTGCCTTTTGCGGAACCCTGAGTTTTTTCCCACATGAGTTGTGTCCCTGAATCTTCAGTTTTGTTTTTTTTGATTTGGAATTTTGTGCGAGGGGTGATGTGAGTGATAAAATGGAGCTGCCTACCGAGTCCACTCGAAGATTGGCTTAGGGCCATTTGCAAGTTTGGTCGGTTTTCGGCTTGTTATCACACGTTGCTCGATAGCACATGAGTGGTAAGAGGTAGTGAAGCTCATCTTGGAAGGCACTTTGAAAGAGAACTCTTCTCCACTCGTCCTGGAGTTTGGGTGATCGTTGTGGCTTCCTTGCAGGGCCCTTGCATTTGGAAAATTTTTGGTAACATGCGAGTTGCGTTGTTGGCTCTTTTAGGAGAATATAATAGGAAGATATAATATAATTGACCTTCTAGAGTTTCCAAAGTGAGAGGAAAAAAATTAAACATAACATTTCTAAGGTTCCTGAGTTAGGAGAAAGAACTCAAGTAAACAAGATCCACCACCAAGTGCAGTTGAAAAACCAAAACTACCATGAATTGTGAGATCCAAATTAGACCCTTTATGACTCCATTAATCCCCTTATGATTGTATTAATCCCCTATGACTACATTAATCCCCTTATGACTACATTAATCCCCTTATATCTTCTTCTTTATAATCATAATAAAGAAAACATAACATTTAAATGACAAGAAAATCAAACAATGTCATGCTCATATTATTTCAAACCTAGACATAATATTTCCCACATATTTCTTCCAAATAAATCAAACATATACCATCATCATGGTATCGCCTCTAAGTCATGAGCAATATACAAACATAAAATAAGCATGAGAATATAAGTAGAACATCTCGCATATCAATAAAAATGTAGGCTCATCCATATTACTCAAACTACAAGTCTACATTCCCATTATACAAAAAAATGTACTTCACCAGATAAAAAAACAAGGAACCATTAGTCTTCCCATCATTGAGTGTAAATGCAAACTAAAATATGCATAGGATGAAGGAGAAGCATGTCCTAATTTGAAAGAGGAGGATTGAGCTATCCTTGGCGTAGGCCTGAGGTGAGTAGACACCTCTAGGTGGGGATCGTCAAATTATATATTGCTCCTCATATTTCCCTTGAAAAGAGGAATAACAAGCCGAACTAAAACACATAAACACGACCATCTCAAAATAGTGATGCAATGAGTGAACCCAAGCACAAACAATATTCACAAAAACTACTCGAGTTAAGGGTTTGACACTAATAAATCCCATTTGAAAATAAAGTTTAGGCCTACATAAATGACATCAAAATAAAGTGAGCATCAATATAGCCAGGAATCGACAAGTATAAATAAGAATAAACATGGGTTCCTAGGTTAGATCACATGCACAAACTACCCAAAATATTGTTTTCCAAGTAGTAAGAGATAGGGCCAATGCCAAATAGATAGTGTCTAAAAATAAATATAACAATGAACATAACACATGGCCAAGAGGTCATGAGAATGATATCCCAACCATATCCATAATAGTAGAAAGTATTTGAGGTAGGGTAATTAAGACATGTAGGTATAACCAAACATTTACAAGAGATGAGCATTCAATAGGTAGAATGAAACTTTAAATCAAGCCATAGTTAAGCAACCCATGGGTCAATTCATAAACTTCAAGTAATTCCTAGAGGAAACCATAGTAAGCTAGGGCCCGAGCTAGGTGTAAACATAAGTAATGGCCAAGATGGGGCTTTAGAATTGCCCATATAAGGAGCTCAAAATGACAACAAAGGTGTGTCGAGAATAAGGAAGAGGAAAACCTAGAAAAGGGTTGAGGATAGTTTTAAATAATTTCACAACAAGAAACACAGAGTATGGAAAAGATACACAATCCCAATTTTACCACAATAGTAACCCAAGCCAAATCACAAGCAACCAAGAATTCTCCAATTCAAATGCAATATCAATATGGGTTCCTACCTTAAACACATATACAGACAAGATATAGACCAAATGTGCCTCAAAATCTCGAGTCCAACAACCCATAGAATCCAAACAAGCTCAGTGAGGAGTAACAAGACCATACTCAAGGATTATTATTAATTATGGCCTGCTTTTGTGCAGAGTCGTTTCTTTTTGTTGAACCAACTTGATATGTCACTTGGTCTCTCTACATCACAAATACGAGTTGATCAATTTTCCCCTTATAATAGGAGTTGATCAATATCCCATTTAAGAAGAATGCATATTTTTTGTTTGTCTTTTATCATCCTTGTATCCTACACAATTATCATTACTAGAATTGAAAGGAGCATTCTTCTTAATTGCTCGCTCATTCGATGGACTACAGGTACAACCAAACAGGTATTTGTCAGATTTGTCTTCGCCGAGCGAGGAAAGTTCAGGTAGACAGAGAGCAACTAGAGGTGAGAAGATCAGAAGAAAATTCCATAGACGTATGTAATTTTTTCTTGCTGAAGGGGGGTCCTGCTCTTATGACGTTGAGAGCATAGATGACATCGAGGTTCCCTTGAGGTACAAACATTTAGTGAAACAATGGGTACCCAAGGACCTTCCTCAAGTAAACACTGATTTTTGTCTGGTCGAGATGATATATAGCATTGCTCCATCATCATTACATGGATTGGGGATATTTTCCATGGATGGAATAAATGTTTTTTACGGCGGAATAACTGAATTGATGGAGTATGTCAGGCCTTGTTACAAATATAGAGATTGGATGAAGCTAGTGCAATATACGCGAGGTATGTTGATATATGGAGTGGCTGCAAATTATATACAACTAAGAGATAACGATAGAAACAAAGGAGGGTCTATGTATATTGACGGAAGGCCAAAGGCATCTGGAAATATTGCGGGGTTTATAAATAGTACACGACTAGGGACAACAAATAAGCAACCCAATTGCATATTTGAGGGGCGAGAACAAAACTGTGTATTCGTATGCACAAGAAAATCAATAACTGCAGGGGAGGAGTTGTTGATTGACAACTTGAATCGAATACATACGAACATTGATATTATGGGGGTGGTAATTTGAAATCTATTATGTTTACTTATCATGATGTGATGTGGTGCAGTTTGTAAATTTGTATTCCCATTGTTTGTAAATTTATCGTTGTTCATGATGTTTATTTGTTATGGATTTCTAACACCCAAATCTTATGCACATCATTCTCTTAGTGTTCTCATGAGTCATTTCATTTGTTATATATTTCTAATGCCTAATTCTTGGTAGGTTGATCGTGGAAAAGCACCAGTCGACCCCTCAAAATAGGTAAATTACAGGCAATGCACTTCACTATAATGCACATCATACTCTGTGAGTTTGCATGAGTCATTTCATTTTTTATGGATTTCTAACACCTAATTCTTGGCAGGATGATCATGGAAAATCTCCAACCCCCCTAGAACAGGCATATGATTAACATTTTCGAATTACATTTAATGTGAAATTTATTATTTGTTTATATAATTGAAAATAACTTTTCTGTCTTGAAATATGTAGTCCATGGGCCATGGTTGTGATGATTGGGTCAACGATGACTTGTTGGATGACCCCAACATAATGGTAACAATCAACAAAATCATCAAAAAAACGAAGAGAGAAATCCTTCGCTGGATTGTAAGTAAAGGTCAAAATCAAGAAACTAAAGAAAGGATAGAGCAGTTGAAGGAAGACCTTAAAAAATATAAGGTAATAACCATATCTTAAAGTGATTTTTTTTTTGTCGTAAGTTCAATTATGAATGTTTCATGTTTATAACTTTTATATTTTCTAATCAAAAAAACTTTTTCTTTCTTATATAGGATTTTTTGTCTCTGATTCAGTCAGCTCCTGCAGTAGATGTTGGTAGTAGTCATGTTTCAAAGAGTACACCACATCGTCCAGCCAGCACGAGCCAACATATATTGGCTAGGTTATTCATCACTCCACCTACGATTGATCCCATTCATACTCAGACTGGGTCCACACCTATAGCTGGGGACCGTGAGCATGACATACCCCTACAGCCGGAGGTGGCAGAGCCACACGCAGGAGATGGTGGCAGTGGCAGTGATGACACTACCAGTTCATTTCCTGTATCGTCACACGTTGCCAACACAGGAACAATTTCATGCACTTTTTTGGTGAATGAGAAAGGAGTTCCAATAAATACATTAAAAATTCTAGTTGTTTTTAATTGTTTTAACCGTTTGTTTCTGTATATATGAAGCATATATCATCTTATATATTATTATTTTCTAATTTATGATCGTTTATTTTTGCATGTAGGAAACAACTTGGTTTATAAACACTTGCATGACCAGTTGTTGGAATTTTTTGGTCCCACATTACGCACGAGGTGGAATTCTCAGAGTATTCACCTCAAAAAAGAAATCTTGGACTACATTGAACGTATGTTTGGGGTAGATACCTTCGACAAAAGCGAGGTCTCCAAAGCGATGGGCCTATATTTAAAATATATACGTGACATGTATAGGGTTAACTTGCAAAAGAACCCTAGGTATGAGCGTCCACCCATCATTCTTGAGAGGGAATGGAAGGCGTTCATTGAGGACACAAAGGAGAAGAGATTGAGAAAAGAAGGAAGAAATCCACCTGGTCCAGGAAGGTAAATTACAATTTGACTTCAATACTTTTAGCTTTCTTTATTTTTAAATACAATTGCGGTATATAACATACTTGAAATTTTTCATAGGCTCCCTGACACTTCGAAAGCCACCAAGGCAAGGGTTGAGAAACATGGCCAACACAGACTAGGCCAAGGAGGCTATTTGAAGTTACATGCACGAATTTTAAGTAATCAAACATCTTAACAATATTATTAGTTATATCGCCTTCCAGGTTTCTAGTAATTCATGGGGCAACCAATAACAAAAATCAATACTCTTATGCAATGTAGGGGGACGATTTTGGTACCAAATCCATTACGGAAGACCTCCGGCTTGGTTACAAGTATGGATACCAATCTGTTAGTGATCACCGAAAAAGATTGGGACAGTCACCAAGATGCAGTGTGCATGAGATGGTATATTATAAAAATCTAACCACAATAACACGGTTTCATTACCTTTAAAATACATTCTCATTTGATATCATCCAATAATTTTATATGTTTCTCTGTTATTTATAGCAGGGGAGTAACAATATTACCGAGCCCATCAATAGTACTGCAGAACAGTTTGTTGATAGTAGAGAGCAACCACAAGATGGTGCTTTCGTGCAGCACCATGAAAGTGAGGTGTAGCCTCCTGACAGTGAGGTGCAGCCTCCTAAAAGTGAGGTGCAACCTGATCCTAACATAACTAGGTCGGTGCAGCCCCATGATGTTGCTGCACATGAGAGCCATGATGGTAATATGGTTGTATATTAATCATATATAACTTAATAATTTCGTACTTATGCATTTTGTGATTCTATTTTTTCTTTTTACTAATTCAATTATGATTGTCTACTTATAAATTTTGTGGTTTCAGTGGTAGAGTTGCACGACATACATCGATATCCTCTAACATAAGAGGAGCACAGGCAGGTAAATTATTACATTCCAGTCATATTTTTTCTTATTAATGAACTAAATCAATCGTATTTAATAACTTGCCCTATAAATTTAATATGTTTTGTCGCTGTAGGCGATGACCCGCATCTGGTGCCTCAATGCCATGAGTACGTGACAAGGAATTCAATGCATGCGAGAATGTAAGGAGAATCAACAATAGAAGAGCACGCAATAAAATAATATGACACGGATATCGATGAAATACTTAAGAAATTAACAACAAGTCATGCAAAGAAGAAAAAAAAAACCTAGTACTGATGTATAATATTATAATACCGATCATTTATAATAAAAAAAAAATTCACATATGCATGTCAATATTAAGATCTTGCGTACCTTTTTTATTTCTTTGCCTTTCAATGAGTTCTTGATAAATTTACTTTTCCGTGACATTTTTTGAATATTTTTAATGCATATTATCTAGTAGATAGTGTTATTTTTCTTTGTCTTTAACCATTTGACCCTTGGATTAGACTAGAAGGTATAAATCCCACATCAAAGTGTGGAAACCCCCTTTGTACGAGGATGACACCCCCACATTATGATTCAACCTTTTGATAGAGAGATGACCCTTTATGTTGTTATCTTGTGATTGGTTACGCCCCTATTGTTGACTTGTATATTTTGGTCACCCTTATTGTGGCTAGGTTCCCCCTCTTATGTGTTGGTCACAGCCTATCCTTGGCGTTGTTAGCCTGTATCTTCCCCTCGACATCCTTTCTGTGGCTTCCTTCACCCTGTCGCAGCCTATCCTTGGCGTTGTCAGCGTGTAGTTGCCCCTCGATAGCCTTGTCGTGGCTGCCTTGACCCTGCCGCAGCCTATCCTTGGCACTGTCAACCTGTAGTTTCCCCTTGACAGCCTTTTCGTGACTTCCTTGACCCTGTCACAGCCTATCCTTGGCATTTTCAGCCTGTAGATACCCCTTGATAGCCTTGATCCTGTCGCAGCCTATCCTTGGCGCTGTTAGCCTGTAGCTGCCCCTTGATAGCCTTGACATGGGTGCCTTGATCCTACCATAGCCTATCCTTGGCACTGTTAGCATGTAGTTTCCCCTCGGCAGCCTTGTCGTGGCTTCCTTGACCCTGTCGCAGCCTATCCTTGGCGTTGTCATCCTGTAGCTGGCCCTCGGCACCCTTGACCCTGCCGCAGCCTATCCTTGGCATTGTCAGCCTGTAGTTGTCCCTCAACATCCTTGTCGTGGCTACCTTGACCCTGCCGCAGCCTAACCTTGGTGCTGTCATCCTGTAGTTTCCCCTCAGCAGCTTTTTCGTGGCTGCCTTGACCCTATTGCAGCCTATCCTTGGCGTTGTCATCCTATGGCTTCCCCTCGGTAGCCTTGACCCTACCGCAACATATCCTTGGTGCTGTTAGCCTATAGCTACCCCTCGGTAGCCTTGCCATGGCTTCCTTGACCCTGCTGCAGCTTGCCTCTGCCTCTTGTGACCTCTGTTGTACCTCTGTGTTGTGTGGCATGCCTCAAGGAAGGATTTCGTGACCCTCCATAGTTTGCCTAATGTGTTAAGAGAAACATGACCTAAAGTGGATGGTTACAAGGCAACGTTGGTCTCTGAGGGTTCTTTGATTGATTGAGGTCATCTTGTTTTTGGGGTCTACTGTGATTTTTTTTTCCTATTGGTCATGTCTCTCTCACTTGGTAAGGTCTGCCCTCAGGTAAGTTCTTGACACTTCCATGGATGATTTTAAGGATGGAAATTTATTTTAAAATGTAGAAACCTTGGTGAATCTTACTAATCCTTCATATGCCAACTATAAATGATTAGCGATATTTTTGTAAAATTATTCAAATTTCTAAGGATTTTATATAGTTTTTATAAAATTTTGGCGATTCTTAAGGTAAAATAATTTTATCCTATAGAATTTGGGCGAATCATTTTTAAAATAGCGAATCTCATTTTTGGAAAAACCATGGAAAAT
>ML780988.1:216113-233886 GCA_009831015.1 Picea engelmannii | reverse complement strand
GTTTGGAAGCCTATGTTTGAACCTCTCTGTAAATATAATTTTGTGGTGTTGCATGACTTGTTGGTCTTTGGCATTACATATGGATTGAATGGGAATACCCTATACATGTGCAGGATGTACACATTTTAACAAGGTTGTCTATAGAGGGGGAATATGTCTCCCATGCATTTCAAGTTATGAGGAAGCATGGTAGCAATAAGGATGAACCTAGCCTATATCACAAGTATGGTTCATATAGGGGATGTTGTGGTGCCATCATCTTATTTATTATTAACCCCGAGGGCCTTTTTGCTTGCTAGTTGATTGCAATCCATCTCATGTGTAAATAGTACACCAAGGAATAATTCAACCTGGATGCCCAATTTGTCACTAAATTATTTGTACAGGGAACTAAATTGAAATGGTTTAAGTTATTAATAGTTGAAGTCTTTCAGGCATGTGCTAATCCCCACACATAATCCACCTAATTCATCTTTGGCTATCCATTGGTTTCTTTTGGGATGTGGAAATGGAATCCCCTGTAGGGAAGATAACTTCATCCCATGCCCAATCAACAAATTCTTTCATTGCAATTTGATGTTTGGAAGAGTTGGAAGGACACTAAGAATTTTGCATTCAATGAGGCCACTTTCAACAAATGGTATGACTAGATGATTAGAGTTACTAAACCCATTTTGTGAATCCCATAGGTGCTACAAGTGAATAAATTTTGGTTTTGTATGAACATGGACAATACATTTATGCGACCATGAGGGACTAATGTTGATAAATTCCATGCCATTTCTCTGCCCTATTACTTGATAGAATCATCTTTTGATAAATTCCATGCCATTTCTTTGCCCCATTTCCAATTGCAACAACCAATCCATCTCTGCCTTTGCTGAAGCTTGAGCCAACTGATGATTTTCTCCGGGATCTTGTAGAATTTGGCAACCAGAATGGGATGGTCAATGTTGAAGAAACTTTCTATGCCTTTTATGAACTTGAGAAAAATAATGCCTCGCCTCTTTTCAACAATTTTTTTTTTTCAAATATTCAGGTCCGTTGGTCTTCCGACTACTATAGGTCGGACTTCCGATGGGAAACGCTCTGAGCAAAGCGTCAGAACTACAGCATTCTCATCGGTCACATCGATGGGATAGTGTTAGAATATTCATCGGTAGACCGACGGACGTCATCGATAGTTTTCCAGTTGTCGTTTGAAATTAAATTTTTAAAGGTCATTGGTCGTCAGACGTTAGGGGAGTCAGAATACCAACGATAGTCCAACGTCAAAAAAACCACAAGAGATTTCTCGACGCCTGTTGAGCCCTCATAAGAGGCAGTTGAGTGACATCAAATGTCAGGGGTATGACAATAGGGCGTTGGAAATTCTGTCCATTTATAGTAGTGCGAGCATATCATCAACAAATAACATCAATATAGTGAATGTACTATTAACAGTATATTCATACTTAAACCTTGAATAGTTTTGGGTCACCATGAAGGATTCAAGCCTCTTGTATAGTTGCGTGGATACCATTAGGCCATACAATGAATCCTCTAGCATGAAAAAAAATATTCTGGTGCAATCTTGAACAAACCCTTGTTGGCACGAGGGCAGACCTAGGGTTCAATGCTTCAAGAGCACACCGACAAAATGCTAACTACCAGCCCTTTCGGCAACACCTGCGAAGCATATGAAGTCTCACCCAAGGTAGAGGCAGAGGGGATTGTAGGACTCGAGTGTCTAGTATCTACAACCTAGCTAGGACACAGATCTGTGATTACAACATTTAAAAGAGCACTTAGCCACCAATATACATTAAGTTATGATTCTTATTCACATCAAATATTAACCCTTATTACATATCAACGCAACAATAATCAAGATCTAACCCGTAAAACCTCTTAGCACAAAGCATAAGCTCAGATCTAACATTCAACATACATAAATCACTGGGAATCCATAGATCTATCTAACATACATCAAGATCAGTGCACTAAGAAGATAAATACATAAACAACATGAATAACATTGCACAAAGCACATCAACAAAGGATATATGTGGTTCACCCCAGTGTGGAGCTACGTCCACCAACTTATTCTTCTTCTTTATTATTCTTCAAACTTCTTACATTCTCTTGCTTCTATGCACAAATCCACAGAGACAACTCCACAAAGGATAGGAGATCTGCACGCACCTCGCCAGATCCTCCTTCCCAGAATTAGGTCAAGGCACAAAGCCCTACACAGTCTGTCTACACAAAGCACTTACAAAATGCTTTCACTTAGCTCTGCAAGCCTTAATACATTTTTGTACAAATCCAACTAGCCATGCACTAAGCCGATCAATGACTAGTAACTTGTCTTTCTTGCACAAATCCACCCTTACACACACACACACACACCACCTCTTACATCACCTATCTACTTATTTATACATTACAAAAAGGGCCTAAGCATGGGTAAACCCATGGACTGACATCCCATACCCGTTACATAAACCCTAAAATCCCAAAAATCCCACAAAATGGGTGAGATCCTGTGATCTCCACTTCGTCTGGGTACTCCATCTTCGACCAGCCTGTCGAAGTCCCAAAAATGGTAAAAAATGACCAATGTTTCTTCAAAACTTGGTTGAGGGCCAACATGCCCCCAACACTCACCTGTGAGTCATCCCAAGTCACTCTGATCTAGGTAATATCACTTTGAAGGCCTCAAGCTTAGCTCGAGCTGCCTCGACTTGCTTCTTCGCCAAAGCCTCCTGCTTGATGAACTCCTGAATTACTTGCTCGGTGAAAGGCCCTTCCAGGCGTTGTTCCACTGTCACGAACACCTGTTCCAACTGTGATCCTTGTCCCTTGATCTCTTCAAAAAGTGTGCAGGCTTCGTCCTGCATCGGCTGGATTCTCTATCTCACTTCCATAACCTTGCTCTGGATGGTTGTAACCTGTTGTTGAACTGTGTATTGCTCCTACGACCTCTCCATCTTCTCAACTACAGTAAGCAACTTCATATGTGATTGCACTATGGACGCTTGTTTCTTTGCTTCCTGGAGCTGTGCTTCTAATTTCCTCAACTTTGGATCTTCTGCAAGGTGCTCATAGGTCTGTGCACTTCGGTCACTTAATTTCTTACATTCTGAAGCCAACGCCCTGATTCTTTCTACCGCGCTTATGGTAGTTTATTCCCTCTAATCTCTCACTTCTTGCGGAGTTCTAGGTACTACATGGATTTCTAGCTCTACTACTCTTGCTTGAAGCTACTGAATGGCCTTGGTGAGATTCCCCACTTGCATCTCAGTTGACTCTGATTCCTTCTGTTCCAAGCCCGACACAGAGTAGAGTGTTCTAGCCACTGCCTCTTTGATCACAATCTGCTCTGCGAGCAATTGGTCTTTTTCTTCCTATATCTGCACATTGTTTTGCTCGAACTTCACCTGAATTTCACTTTTCTCTTGCTGCGCAACTCAAAGTTTCTCTAGGACCTCCTCCTTTTCTTTCTTTAAGGCCTTTGTGGCCTGTTCCTTTTATTCTTGGGCTCGACGAAGTCGAACTGTTATAACCCTAAATTGCACCAGACATGCATACCTAGCATCATGCCATATTACTTGCTATCTTTGTCAATCCATCACTGAAAAACTCTTCTAAAAAACCATTGTTTTGAAGGTGTATGCGCCCTACACCACTATTGCCCATGTACACACGCTTGTTGCACCACTACAACCTGTGTACACTCACAAAAAAGTGTGAAAAATGAAAATTGCAAAGGGATACCGGTTTTTGGGTCGTTACCTAACCATTTGATCACCCATAGCCAGTCACCCCAACAGATACTATCTCTTTTGGCCTATAAAATAAGGTGTTGGGGCCCCATTCCAAAGAGAAGCACGAGAGCATAGAAACTCTACCCATTTCAGTATTCCCCCTTTGTCCCAATATTTTGCAACCACATTGTGAGTTTGAGAAAGAATTCCTTATTCCTCCATTGCAAACCCCTGTCATTTCCCTAGAGAGAATTGAAGAGGAGAAGAAGACGTGGAAGAATTTGGTGCATGGTGAAGAGGATCCCAGGACCGAGTTCGAGGAACAGTTGCTAGTCTCATATTGTAAATGACTTTTGTGAGATTAATATAAAGAAATACATTTTCTGTCCCACCAAATGATGTTTTAAATCTTTATGATTTGTTTACATTTTTGTTATGATGTCTAACCCACTAATCCTGATGAATACATGATTCATGGTACGGGGGGCGGGGGGCATGAATCGTGTATTCATCAGTTTCTTTTAGAATATTTTGTTATTCTTTCTTTGATTGGAAGAAAAAAAAAAAAAACTTTGCTTTTTAGGTCTCTTTCTTTCTTGGCATTTGCTTCGCATTGTTATTTGAAAAAGAAAAAGAAATTAGCATAGCATTGTGTTTTCTTCTAATTTTAAAATCATTTCAAAATAAAATAAGAAAGATAATCGTTCTTTTCTAGTGTTCTTATAAGTTTCTTTTTTTTTTCAAGATTCTTAACA
Organism: Picea engelmannii; assembly: GCA_009831015.1. NCBI lineage: Eukaryota > Viridiplantae > Streptophyta > Pinopsida > Pinales > Pinaceae > Picea > Picea engelmannii. The sequence goes on along the minus strand of ML780988.1, from coordinate 229,382 downwards.
ACATTAGTTGCACTACCACACCTTTTGAGTAAATCAAGCCTTAAAAAGAATGCTAATTAAAAATAGCTAGACTTTGATGTTTGTAGGGTCAACCAACTAGTTTAGGGTGAGGGTGTTGAATTAGGTTGGAGACGAAACACTTCAAGGCCGTTAAAACAAACATATGAGTCTGAGCTAGGGAGTGTAGAAGTCCAGTAATGTGGAAATTATTCGGGACCCCCTCTGACACAGGGGATAAACATGAGGTCGTGTGCGGAAAGGTAGCGGAGATAACCCCTCCAAAGCCAGACCAATTGTAGTGGAGGAACACATATAGAGGGCTTATCTTGGGATTTCGTTGATTGCATTTTCCACAAAGCTTTGTGGGTCTCAAATCCATTCGAGGTCCTCAGTTGTCTTCCGGAACACTTTCTTTTGATACCCTTGATAGGTTTCGGGCTTGATACCCTGCTCATTGCGGTCCACCCGAATGTCGACTATACCTGCCTAGTAGTTGTTCACGAGCTAGAAAACTAGTTGCCTACACATTAGGGACTTACACAGGTGACTGCGAGGGTATACCGCGGTACCTAGGACAGACATCGGTCCACACTTTGTAGTGTATACCTAGAGGTGGCTTTCGTATTTGAGTTGCACTTCCAGCGGTAAGTTTCTCTAGTGTTGGCTAGTGTAACTGTTCTTCCAACTAATTAGTCGTTTGCTTGATTTTCCTTTAGGAACTTCTAGTGTGTGCTCTGTACTCCCTATTTTTCCATAGTGAGTTAGCTAGTCAATTCTTTAGGTCTCTGACCTAGGGTGGTAGACCACCCACTTCACTGGTCGTGAGGACTTTTTTCATCTTCCGCTTAGAAACATGGAGCCTCCTCTTTATAGGCATTTTGTTTATAACACTGGTTTGCCAGAGTCAGTGTGTGAGACTTTTACAGATTTGAACGATCCCACACGGGGAGAACTTGTGCATAAGATCTTCATGGGTAAACTTCCCGACGATACCAACCAAGGAACCCCTTCGCAAGGGGATTATTAAGGGGATTCTTATGCTTTTTCTTTCTTCAAAAACGTTGGTGTCTCTTTGATGGCCACTTTGTACATTCCTGGGTTGAATGTGGGATTACCAGTTTGGTTAGGTACCATTCCAAATGTCCCAAATGATCTTGACGCTTCCCAGTTAAGAGCTTTATGTCATGGGCACCATGTTGATGTCCCTTCATCATCAAAGTATTCTCCTCCTCCTTCTCCTACCTCTAGTGAAAGTACAGTTACTAGTAACCAGAAGTCTAAACAAAATAGAAAGAGGAAGAATAGGAAGAAGAAATCACCAACCTCTGCGAGTCATGTTGGAGATAGGTCGACAACCTTTGCAAGTCATGTTGAAGAATAGCACCCAACGTCTGCAAGTCATGCTGGGGGCAAGCACCCAACCTATGCAAGTAATGCTAGGGGAAAAAGTCCAGTCACTACTAGTCATACTGGCAATATGTCTATAGCCACTGCAATTCATGTTATCGACCCATCACCAACCTTTGCAAGTCATGTTGGAGATGTGCAACCAGCCACTGCCAGTCATGTTGGGGGCATTGATTCTGTTGAGAAACCTAGACATATAGGACATAATCCTAAGTTCCCATGTAAGCTTTGCAAGGGAGATCACCTTACTCATTTGTGCCCTGGCATTCCGGAGATACAAAGACTGTGGTCCCTGTCTGCAAGCTCTTTTAATTCTGAGTCTTCTGAGGTTTCCTCGCAACCTATTCTTCCATTGGTTGAGAAAGTGGTCATGCCAATGCAGTCATCGATTGATCCCACTCCTGTTTTGGGGGGTGAGGTGCCTTTATACCATGTAGTCTCTCAACCTATTCATCCATTGGTTGGGAAAGTGGTCACGCCAATGCAGTCTTCGGTTGATCCCACTCTTATCTTGGAGAGTGATGTGTCTACCGACAATGTTCTTAGCATTTCCAGTTCAATATTGTCATAACAAGGGGGCATTCCACTCATTCTGAGTACATCCCCTCCAAGCCCTAAGATGGTTTCTTTTGATTGGAATGAGCTTGTTGAGCCTCGTCTTCCTTCTTATGCACCTTTTCAAATAAGGGATGAAGTTAAGTCAACAAACATTTATCGATGTATTGTGGATGAAGGAACCTCTGCAAGTATTTTACCCTCCTCAGTTTAGAAAGTCTTGGGATTTCTCGAGCTTGTGTCTTCTTCGCATGAGTTGTTGGATTTTGACAAACGTCCTAGTGAATATTTGGGGATTCTTCCTCAGTTGCCTATCTCATTAGGTAGGAATATTGTCCTTGTCGATGTTATAGTGGTGCAAGGCCTGTTAGATTTTAATATGCTTCTTGGGCATGATTATGTATATGTTATGAACATTGTGGTGTCTACGCTCTTCTGGGTGATGCATTTCCCTCACAGTGGAAGCATTGTCACTATCGACTAGCTAGCATATGATAATCACCATCCTAATTTGGTGTTGGTTCAGGCTGCCCCTTTATATGTTCCTAGTGTCCATGTAGACTCTACCCTACCATGGGTTAATTATGTGGCATCTTATCCTCAGTGTTCAATTTCTTTTGAGCAAGAACCTGTGCAATCATGTTTTCCTCCTCGAGACTTGGTCTTGACAATTGATCCTTTGGTTTATCCAATGGGGGCATGGGAGCCCTTACTTCCTCCTCTTCGTCCAAGTGATATTGAGTCTTCTTATGAGTCTGATTTCATTGTTCGTAGATCCTCAAGCCCTCATGCTTGTGATTCTTCACTGATAGAATCTACCAGTCTTGGCAAAATCCTCCATCATCATATGGAATATGGTCATTTACTTCACCCTTTGGGACTGTTGACCCTCATTTGCGTGATTTTTCAGATTTTGAATTGCCTTCAAATGAGGCTATCCTTGAATCCATGACTATGGTTTCTATACCGCAGGAGAACTTACATCGTGGTTTGTGTTTTCTTCCCTTTTGGGAGACTTTCCAAGTTGACTATCGAAGAGACTCTTGGTCCAAGCCTAGCAGTGGGCTCTACCTAAACCAGTTTCATACTTGAGTCGTAGCCCCCACAAGTCTTCTTTTAATCCCTTTTCAGACCCTCTAAACATGAAAATATTGTCAAGTGATCTTGTTGCCCTTCACGCTCGCCAAACTAAATTTTGAAGGCACATCTGTCCGGTGGTAGTTTACCCCTTTTTCGGTTCGGGCGATCATTTGTATGAACAAAGGTACACTCTAGGAGCTTTGGTTCACTAGAAGAGTATTCTCAGGTATAATTTAAACCTTTTTTTAGGCCTGAGGGACTAAAATTATGAAAAAGGAACCCCCACAGAGTCCATAGTTAAGATCTTTTCAGACTCCCTTAAATTGAAAAGATGGTCGAGTGAGCTTGTTTCTTCACACTCGTTAAACTGGTCCAAAAGAACATCCTTTACAGAGTCCATAGTTAAGCTCTTTTCAGACTCTTAAATATGAAAATATTGTCGAGTGATCTTCTCTTTGTCACACTCTTTAAAATTGTTTTGAATAGACGTATTTTCGGTGCTAGTTACCCCTTTTTCGAACCGACTGGACTACCTTTGAAAAAGGTACCCTAATGGAGTCTCCTTTTACACTTTTTCAGACTCTCTAAAAACGAAAAATGTTGAACTTACCTTCTTTGGGATTGTTAAAATTAAATCGAAGGACGTTATCATTGTGTCTTATTAATCGCATTTGCATTCATGCGTCTTTGGCCTAATGTCGGCTCCATGTTTCTCTCAACTGAACCATCTGATGCATACCTTATATGCAATCCTTGTAGCACTTTGCCTCTACGTCTTGACACCTTGACCCAGGGAGGATTTTTACCGAGTGTCCTTTTCCTGCATATGTCTCCTTGCCCTGAGCATCAGTGTGTTCCTTGCACTTGGAACTAGTATGTCTACGACATTCATTCCTCCTTTGTAACGTAGCATTCTTTTATTCTTTTTCAAGATTTCCAAAATTATTGAAAAAGACAAAAAAATCAAATATACCCCAAAAAGAGGAAGGGAAAAGTATTTTCTTTTTATTGGCAACACAGTGAGTCACCCTTGGACAAAGCACATCCTTCTGTTTGTTCGTCAAGCTATGGGATTTAATATGACCTTAGGAAGCTACTCTCACTACATAGAGTTGTGTCCTCCTCTGTTTGGTTATCCTTCCAAACATATGGAGAGTTTGTGTTTCCTCTTGCATCATGAACTTATGTCAATTCCATGCTGCTCAAGTGTAATGCTCCCCGACTGTCATCCCACTGGCTGGGAAAACGCTACTGTGTGGAACAACATCATTCTCATACTTAATTAATAACATGCATTTAATTCATATTAAACACATTTAACTCAGAGTAAGCACAAGATTACTACTAACATAAATAATCCTTGGCATTAACAATAATTCATGATTACAGCGGAATACATGATAATATTGCAAGAATCACAAACATGCATATACTTATAAATTAAGTACAAAATTAACACTTATCTTTTATTATTGGCGTAATTCCACCAACCACGTCCAAGACTTCCACAAACCTCCCATCCTTAGACCATGCTGCTCATCAAGCTCAGCAGTGGGTCACCCCCGAGTTGGGTCTAAGCTCCACCCAAGGCAAGGAATCCTAGTCTAGGCTGAGGTTATAGGGAAAACTGCACAGAATAACCAAAAGGATTCTTCCCAAGATGCCTTCTTATGCCCACTACTCACGGACTCTCATTCCCCACATGCCTGTTATGCCCGGGAGTATACACCTTCACAAGCACAGTCCATCGGTGCTTCACCTGCCTCTCTGGGTCTCGGCAATAGGCTGGATTAGGAAGTCTTAGATCTTTGCAGCTGGTGTTGGACTCTCTCTGGGAGAAAACCACTTCCTAGCAGACTCTCTCACCTGGAGGGAGTGTCTCACAAGCCTGACAACCTACTTCTTCTACCATGGGCCTGAAAACTTGCTTCTTCAACACACCCTTTGACTCAATTCCAACCGGGTGATGGAAACCGTAACAACATCAAGCACTTAGTTGACACTAGGATGACGACCACAACACAAAATGGGCATAGTCCCGCAAATGGCAATGACCATATGCTAAAAAACAACATGCTCAAGCAATTATCCAAGTGTCGGGTTCTACAGAAGACAAAAATCGTCTCATGGTTTACCGGTTACAGGATGCGTGACAGGAAATTATGCAGAGGTCGAGGATGGAGGCCAAACACAGAGACCAGATGGAATTTACAGGAGTACACTGGACCATCGCAAAGGTCTCATGGTTTCAATTTTCAATGTTGTGTGTGATATGCAGAGCTCAAACACAGAGGTCACACAGTTTATACAACCAACGATAGAATGGAGAATGAACCCCCAACTCAGTTGATGCTTCAGCTTTTAACCACATTCACCCAAGTTGGCACTTGTCTTCCTGGGGCTACATGTGTTCCCTTTTGCACACTTGGAGTTGTATGCGTTGCCTCTCCCAGGACTTAGAACACAACATATATTTCACATGGCTTTTGGAATAATATTAAAATATTATTCCCAGGGACTTAAGCCCCTAGGCTCAACACTTAACCTCTCTTTCCAACCTTCCAGCCCCCAATCCCTTACCCACTATGTGGAAGCTTAGTCCCCCATCACTCATTCATCGTGGTCGATCTGCACGCAGTGGTGCTTATATTTTTATTAATGTTCTGCATGATTACATATACAAAAGCAGGCTCCCGGCCTTAACACTTAGGCTCTCCGGCCTAATAACACATAAGCCCACCAACTTATATAAACTTGGCTCACCAGCCTATAAAACATAATTAAAATTCATAATGCAAGCTTTATACTTCATAGACATGATTTACAACAGGGCTCGGCCTTGGGGACATTACACCGAGTCTCATCATTTGTCATGCTTTTGTCCAAGGAAAGTTTTATTAAACTTGAGTCGTCCCTTCTGCAGTTCGTCTCTTGTCCTCATGCCCGGCCACCCTGAAAGTCCAATCAAGTCCTTTCTCAAAATCAATGAAGTTCTCTACCTGATCACCAAGATCCTCTTGTCTGTTCCCAAAGAGTCGTCGAAGACCTCTAGGTAGTGAATTCGTACACTGATATTACACTCCTATCCTAGTTTTGAAGATTTTGAAGTTGTTGCTCAAGCTCTGAAGACCTCATCTCCATCCATCAAGCGTCATTGGATTCTTAAAGATGGATAATATACATGTATATATTTTGATTTTGAGATGTAGATCCGTTGTGTATTGCTTGCGGATACACTTTATATAGTTATATGACATGGATCTGTAGTGTATTTTATTGGCAACCATGATTTTATTTCATCTCGAGCATGGGTATGCCCACCTCGGTGAGACAAATTGTTATGTTGCAGATGGCACCTCCTGAACTCTGGTCCCTGGGCTCACTCACTTCATACGTTGGTGAATATTTGTAATGTATTTTGGCCATCAGATGCTCTTTTAACCTCACACATTAGGGGGGCATCTGTTATAACCCTAAATTTCACTAGAGATGCATACCTAGCATCAGGCCATCTTACTTGCTATCTTTTCCAAGCCATCACTGAAAAACTCTTCTAAAAAACCATTGTTTTGAAGGTGTACGTGCCCTAAACCACTACTGCTCGTGTACACACTCTTTCTGCACCAATACAACCCGTGTACACTCACAAAAGAGTGCGAAAAATGAAAATTGCAAAGGAATACGGGTTTTCGGGTTGTTACCTAACCATTTGACCGCCCATAGACAGTCACCTCAACCATTACTATATATTTTGGCCTATAAAAGAAGGTGTTGGGGCCCCATTCCAAAGAGAAGCACGAGAGCATAGAAACTTTGCCCATTTTCAGTATTCCCCCTTTGCCCCAATATTTTTCAACCACATTGTGAGTTTGAGCCAGAATTCCTTCTTCCTCCATTGCAAACCCCTACCATTTCCCTAGAGAGAATTGAAGAGGAGAAGAAGACGTGGAAGCAGTTGGGGCATGGTGAAGAGGATCCCAGAACCAAGTTCAAGGAGCAGTTGCCAGTCTCATATTGTAAACGACTTTTGTGAGATTAATATAAAGAAATACTTTTTTCGTCCCACCAAATGATGTCTTAAATCTTTATGATTTGTTTACATTTTTTTTATGATGTCTAACCCACTAATCCTTATATAGAATGCACGCTTGTATTTTCTTGTTTTTCTTTTGATGAATGCAGGTTGGCCTTGGGAGGATATCTGAAGTCGATAAACGACTAAGCACAAAGGGATCGACATCGGACGTGGAGTAATGATTGTCATTACCTTAAACTCCACGTAATGACGTGGAGTGATCTGATCGATATAGACTTCAGATATCCCTATACTTTGTCTTTTATGTATGATTGTGGGGTAATGATAGGTTATAACATGAGCCTCTGTTGCATCTGCTAATCTGCGTAATTGACTGGGCTCATCCCCTAATTCTACACTCTCTACTGAAGATGGCTTAGTAGACACTATGCGGCTTGAATGGATAGCTTGTTGGATGTCTTTGAGTTCCTTCTCTATTCTTTCATACAGAGTTTCTTGTTTTGCTTCATGTCTCTGCAAGATATCTTCTGAAGAATATTTTATGGCTATGATGATTAACTCAATATCATCCATTGTGAACACATTCTATGATTGATGCTTATTGGCTCGAGACTTCTTCCATGTTGAGGGTTTCTGCGGAGAAACCTTCCTTTTCTTGGACATCTCGGCCTCTATAAGGGGATCCTTTAGTAGTGTCACTTCTCCTTTTTTTTGCTTGTCTTCTTACCCTCCCTCCTCTTGGTTTACTTTGTATCCTCCTCCTCCTGCAGGTGACTCAGGCACAGTTTCCTCCGATGTGTTATCCTTCTCATCACTTTCTATGTCCTGCACTTCCTCCCTTTTCTTATTTTTCTTTGTGTTGCTCTGTCCATCATACTTAGTCTGGGTGACCAAAGGACTTCTGATGATGTCGAGGTCGAAGAATTCAACATCTTCAACCGATACAAGGAATTTGGTTTTCCATTCCTTAGTGATATCTTCCATGTCTTCCTCATTCAACTTATAGTAAGACTGCAACTCCTCCTTGCTTTCATCCCTACGCACAGTGATGTATATGAAGTGTCGGTCCGCACAGAACTTCACGAATGGTATGTACTGATGGAGTGTATTCGGTGTCATTCAGGGGAATGATTCAATGGCATGTGCTAGTTGTATGTAGAAGGTATGGAAGACAACATTTGACTACCATTGCTTCGCCATATTGTTTGTATACCACAAGGTGGTGAACCTCACGACCAATGGCTCTGATGGCTTGAATTCGAGGAAGGATGCTCCTTCCGGAATTTTCTAGGCAACAAATGTGATTAATATTGATAACCAACTGAAATGAAACTCATACCCCTGGTCCTACACTTCGTGACAGTCCTTCTCCAACTCGTTGATGAGGTAGCTTGCCCATGTCATCTGCATTCCTTCGACACACTTCCCTACGAGGTCGACTACAAACCCTGTGACCTGTGTCGACCTTTTCTTTTTGATGAGATTGCCAGCGATCAAATGATAAGAAAGGCGCACTATACCATCCTGGATGGAGGCTACCATGTAGCCTCGCTTCCCCTTCTACACATTTCCATAGGCCTCCTTGATGCACTGGGCCAAGGAGTGATCTGATGTCTTTCCTGGGTAGAACTGGTGAGGGTCTGGTCCTTGCATGCTCAATACAGTGATCAAATGGATCAACACCAGATCCAAAGTGATGCACCTATCCAGCCAAAGATACCCTCCATGGTAGCATGACGGGAGGATTTTAGCGCACGTGCTAACCTCCTAATGTCAGTCGAAGTGGGGGATTTTCATTACGTTTAAGATCATCGATCTCGTGATCTCCTTAATCCATGGCTGGGGAACTATCTTGGGCTTCTTCCCAGACATCTTCGTCAGGTACCTATGTGGTGCGAGCATTGCATAGTTCTTTCGGTCTCCAAGTTTGAAGTCATTGATCTTGAGAGTTGTGATCAATCCCAACTGAGGTCTGAATGCGTATATCCCCTTCGAGAGGTACATAGTGATCAACGTGTACTCAAATTCATGTGGGACATTGTCATGGCTAACTATGCCAGCCAAAGGTGGGATGTACTCTGGCAAGATCAATGGGATCTACTTTGTGTTCGCTAGATCATCACGGTGCTTGCTTCTTTTCTCAGTCGCGGTTCAACTAGATCGACGTCCAGTTGACGGGGATGCTTGCAATTCACCCTTCAACGATGCCTGTACTCCTACACACATGAATTTCTCGGCCATGAGTTCGATCAAAATCTCTCCCACGGACTTACCTAGCACGCTATGCTCGCCCTACATTCACACTTGTAATACAATAACTTGGGTAGGTGAACGGACACTCAAAGTAATCGAATCGATGGTGAGTTCCAAACAGCACAGCGTGGTATGCAATCAATTCTCTGTTATCTCAAATATCTCGGTTTGCAAAAAGTGGTCTCAACGTAGTGTCCGACGTATTAAATAAGCAATGTCATAATTGATTCCTCAAATGGGCAGGAATGCCTCAATCAATATGATTCCCTCTATTATGGCATGTTCTCAATGGTCCAATGGTGATCTTTCCATCAATAACTGTGTTTCCAACCATTCCGAAGTGTCATACTAATGGTCAGGATGCCTCCAACGGTCATATAGCTTCGTCGTGGTGAAGTACCATTCTGCACATTTCTGCTATTCTGGCGAGGTTCAAGTTCTGCAAGCCTGTCTTCTGCGAAGTCTTTTCTAGAACTTCCTGCAGTCTTTCTAGATTTTCTTTCTTCTTACTGAGATTTCTTTCTTTCTTTCCTGTGATTTGAGTCTCTGGGTTCCTCTTTCCATTCTTATTCCTATATTCTCTTAGTGTAGCAACTTCGCACTGCTTAGGGTCTTTCAAAGAGTTCAAATGTAATGCCTCTTCTCTTACTATTTACGGGGTGGATACACTTCTTTCCTACATGGACAGGTTCTTTAAACCTTCTTGTGTTCTTTCAACTTCGACAACCAATTCTTTGGTCCTCTATTGCTTTGATTTGTCCTCTTGATCTTGTATTAGTCATGTTATTTTCCTATCCATAAAGTCCCTTAATTCTTGATTTTTCTGTTCTGTAGCTTCTTCCTCTGCTTTCCTTCGGATCTGATCTTTCTCAATCCAAGTCTTTCCTAACAAAAGTACAAAAGGGACGTTGTTTTCAACAAACTTAATGACTTCAAATTCTTCTTCAGTCAATGTTCCATGGGCTATCATAGGTACATTAGTAATTCTTCCACATAGGGTTATCATCTTTCCTTTAAACAATCCTATCCCTCCCAATGAAGGAACCATAGTAGGCCTTCCCAAAATATCCCCTTCCTGGCATAATGTTCACATGTGTTTCTTCATCCAATACACAGTCTATGTCGAAGTATCCTATTCTTGTTTCTATGCACTGATTATCTTTTAAGATCTTTGGTAAATTGATGTCGTTGTGATCATTCAATGTTTCTTTCATCTGTAATAATATAGTCTTTGATTCTTTGTGGTTTTCTAACATATCCTTAGTCTTTTGAATTCCTTCAAATTTTTCTTGTCTCATGTTCATATTTTCAAATTTAGAAATCATTCTAGGGCAATCCAAAACCTCATGACCAACAACTTTACAACAAATACAAATAGGACCTACACCAGGGAATTCCTTAGCAAGATGTCTTGGTCTTCGACAATTATAACATAGTGTCAATCCTCTCTTTCTTTTAAACGAGTTCCAACCTTGCCTGTACTGCACACTGGTATCACAGTGATGGACCTAGATTCTGAAAAAACTCTTTCGAGTTTCCTACATCCACTTATTAGTCCAAAAATTCTTTCTATGCATAGGAATAACATATCTTTCACTATCTTTATCAAATTTATTCAGATTCACTCTTTCTTCTAACTGTGCTCTAGTTTTCAGACTAGGACAAAATCTATCAAACTTACCTAGATTCATACTTCCAAAGAAAAAATTTCCACTTATATTACCTTTACCAGAGCACAAAGATTTAAGATAGTACCTCTTTTCTTCAGATCAGGTTTCTTTCTTAGCACAGAGCTTCGCAAGTCAAGTAGAATACTGTGCACTACAAAAACAGATATACGCATAGATCTTTCTCTTTTATTCAGTTCCCAGTAATCACAGTTTCAAGTCCCGACAACAGAACAAATTGTTGGCATAGGGGAAGACCCAGGGTTCAACGCTTCAACAACGCACCAACAAAACCCTAACTACCATCCCTTTCGGAAACACGTGCGAAGCAGATGAAGTCTCATCCGAGGTAGAGGTAGGGGGGTTGCAGGACTCAGGTGTCTACAACCTAGCTGGGACACAAATCTATGATTACAACACTTAACAGAGCACTTAGCCACCAGTATACATTAAGTTATGATTATTATTCACATCGCATATTAACCCTTATTACATATCAACGCAGTAACAATCAAGTTATAACCCTTAAAACCTCTTAGCACAAAGCATAAGCTCAGATCTAGCATTCAACATACATAAAGCACTGAGCATCCATAGATCTATCTAACATACATCAAGATCAGTGCACTAAGCAGATAAATACATAAACAATATGAATAACATTGCACAAAGCACATCAACACTTGATATACATGGTTCACCCCAGTGTGGGGCTACGTCCACCAACTTCTTCTTCTTCTTTATTATTCTTCAAGCTTCTTACATTCTCCTGCTCCTATGCACAAAGCCACAGAGCCAACTCCACAAAGGATAGGAGATCTGCGCGCACCTCACCAAATCCTCCTTCCTCAAATTAGGTCAAGGCACAAAGCCCTACACAGTCTGTCTGCACAAAGCACTTACAAAACGCTTGCACTTAGCTTCGCAATCCTTAACACAATCGTGCACAAAGCTAACTAGCCATTCAATAAGCCAATCAATGACTAGTAACTTGTCTTTCTTGCACAAAGCCACACTTACACACACACACACACACACCACTTCTTACATCGCCTAGCTACTTATTTATACATTACAAAAAGGGCCTAAACATGGATAAACCCATGGGCCGACATCCCATACCCGTTACATAAACCCTAAAATCCAAAAAATCCCACAAAATGTGCGAGATCCCATGATCTCCGCTTCACCTAGGCGCTCCATCTTCGACCAGACTATTTGTTGTAGGAAAATCTGCCTGCGGACAAGTAGATCGACCTCTAGAGCTTGACCTTAACCCTAGACAGAAAAGTGCTTAACATGGACACTGACTTCCTTTCAAATCTATCTAAGCCTAATGCATGAGAAGGAAAGATAATAGAGGTACCTTTTAATCGACGTTTGTCCCTGCACGCTCTGAGTTGCGCTCCAATACTTTTGCTCCTCCCTGAGGTCTGTGGACAAAACAAGATACGACCACTTCCTACTCTACTGACATTAGTTTGAAAACAAATCTACAAATAGATTATAAGTTCATGTAACATTAGACACAAACTAGAAAGAAACAGACCAAGCTTGTCATATTAATGAGAATAACGACAGCAGTGCTTACAATCGTAGATGCGAATGCGACAACTTCGTCAAATCCTCTTCGTCTAACCCTTGCCTGAAAGATCCACGACCTGGATGACAGCAGCTTCACTAATTTCTCTCCTTTGGCTGACTGCAAGTTTCCTCCAAGATCATAAGTTTCGCATATTCAATTCTTCCCCCTCTTCATCACCATATAGCTTGCTTATATAGGTTGGGAGGGGCCTAACCTCTTGAGTTATGTTTAGAACCAGTTGGGAACCTCCTCCTTGGATCAAAGATCTTTTGACAAAACCAAGAATTCGAGTTCAACCGCCTCCTAAACTCGAATGATTCTCCCCTTATTCTTCTCACCGGGCTAACAATTTACCCAGAATGGAGAGCGCTCCCTTAGAAGGGGCATCAAAGCGCTATAACGCTCCAGAGCAGGTCAAGGGAAGCGCCAGCGCTTCAAATCTGAGCAGCGCTTCTTCAAAGGGGTGGAGAAGTGATATAACGCTTTTGAAGCTTGCTAGAGGGGCGCCAGCGCTTCTCAGGCAGTTTTAGGGGAGCGTTCCCCTTCCAAACTCTTGACTAAGAAGCCCTCTTAGGTGTTAAGAGATGTTTGACTCCAGTGAACCAGTTTCTTCCTTCAAACCAAGTACATGAGATGTTTCAAGTACCTCTTTAGTGTCGTCATTGTGATAGCATGATTCAACAACA
>ML780988.1:175110-188871 GCA_009831015.1 Picea engelmannii | reverse complement strand
ATGAGGCATGTCAAGGAAAGGCTTGGGTATAGGTCTAGGTCTTTTCATGCCTTACGACATCTACGTCTCTCCATGTATAGGTATTACCATGTATAGGAGAGAGGGAGAGGGAGAGGGAGACAGAGAGGGGGCGTAGAGAGAGAGAATGAGAGGGATACAAAGAGGGGGGCTAGAGAGATAGAGTGAGTGGAAGGGGGGATAGAGAGGGAAGGGATGTAGAGAGAGAAAGGGGGGAGAGAGAGAGAGAGGAGGATTCAAAGTGTGGGGGAGAGAGGAGTAGATGCAGGGGGGGGAGAGAGAGAGAGAGAGAGAGAGTGGGAGAGATGTGGGAATGTCAAATAAGAAATATGTTATAGGAGCATGTGCACGCTCTTAGGAACGCAAGAACACTCTTAGGAATGCGTGTTTATTCTTATAGTGTGTGCATGCTCTTAGGAACATGTGTGTGTTCCTATAGCACATGTGCACTCTTAGGAAAATGCGCACACTCATATAGCATGTGTGCACTCTTAGAAACATGTGCACGCTCTTAAGAACGCATGCACATTCTTTTGAATTCAAATTATTTTGGGCGAAATTGACAATGTGTATGCTGACTTGGTTTCCTTGGATTTAGGTTCAGGATGACAAACCTAGTGGTTTGGCCTACAAATTGATAAAAAACTTCATTTTTGTAAATACCTCTCTATATCTCTATTTTTTATGTTATTTTTCTATAGGCTATAGAATTCAGTTGTTGAGGAAACTAGAGACATAGATAGTTTTTTTTTTTTTAATTAATATTGTTTACTATTTTTAATCTATTTTTGTGTTCTATATCAAAATCCTAGAATACATACCTCTCTTGTTTCTACTATAACTTTTTTGTGGGAGATCGATATCTACGATCTAAAAAAAAGAAATTATTTTGATCATGTTAAGACCCTCTTAGCCTAAACAAACAAAAGGCATTGTAATTTCAAGGATATTGACTTTGATAATTTTAAAACATTATAAAATTAATATTATAAATTTCCAAAAATTACACCACACTAGAACAATTGGTTCTTTACAATTAAATACAAGTTTTCATCCTTAAGTTACTCAACACCTGCACTAACAAAGACATATACCTTACCATTCTTAGAAAAAAACAAATTTCACATAATTATTCACAATTTCTATGAATAAAAGTTGCATATTCAAAAAGCTAATTTAATTTCCTAGGTTTCATCTTTATACACCATATTCAAATTCATTGTAAAATTACCTTTAATAATCCCTCCAAATTAACAAATTATTGTTTTTTCATGCTTACATTGCCACTAACACGCTTGAATATACCTATATATATATCGTGTTCATAATATATCTAAAAAATAAAAAATATAGGAATTATATATACACTTCTTTTAAGTAGTGTGTTTTTCTATTTTGGATGAATAGGAGTATCAATGTGGATGTAATAATGATTATGTGAAGCTTTATAGTTATGTGGAACCTCCATTAAGAGCACTTTCACTATTTGCAAATATTAAAGAATAAATTATCACCATGGGGATTTGTCAGGTGTTAACTTTATTTCGATTAATTTATCTATCAAATATTTATAAATGTAAAAATATGTTGATACAAAGGAGTGTATGGTTGCAAAATGATTTTAATAACTGGTTGTTACCCTAATATCTTACAAACATTTTGATTGATGAGAAAAGTAGTATATTTATTTATTTTTGGAATTAAAAATAAACCTTATGATTTTTTTAGGTTATCATATTAATAATGATTATAAGTGGCATGAGAAAGGAGTAAATATTAAATGAATTTTTTTTCCAAGAATAATAGAAGAAGTAAATATTAAAAGAATTATTTTCCAAAAATAATAGAAAGAGTAAATATTAAAAGAATTGTTAGAAGGGTAAAATTATTTATGTTTGTAGAAATTGTATATATTAAATTTAAAAATGGTATAATTGTAGTTTCCATTCTTGATATTTAATAATGAATAATGGATATTTAATGAATTGTTTTGTGTAATATTTTTTTTTTTAAATAGAAAATTCACATTTTTTTTTTAGAAGTAGTTTAGGGCCTTATTCTATTGACAATTTAGCTATTGAAAAATAGCATCCTAGCTTTTGTTATGATGTCACCTATGTGGCTAACTTAGCTTTGTAATTGAGTATAAATCTTGTGTTGTTTCAATATGGGTTGTCTCTCTCCTGTTTCCCTAGCATCATGTGTGGGCAGCCTCACTCTTATAGCCTACTCCTTTGTCATACCGGTTTTTCCCACTACTTTTATCATAGACGGATTCAACCTAACCAACTTGATTTTGGAGGGGGCGCTTCACTAATCCCCTTCCAATTTGGTAAACGTAAATAGGAATAAAAACTAGATCTTTCTATATATACGTTAACGCGAGAATGAAACAAAAATAGTGTGCTCTTTAACCTATGGAAAAGATAGGCCAATACATCCATCGGTTCCTTGATGATGGTGGGAGAAATTTCTGGAAAGTTCTTCACTCTTATTTTGAACACGTGATTCCTTTGAAACCTTCATGAACCTCCCTTGAAACGTTCACCTGAGCTCTCTTAGGTCTCAACGTTAGATGTGCTAAATACTCGAAGTTACTGATCGTAATCAGATTGTAGATTCCGGTAATTGGAGGGCTCAGCTGTAAAGTCAAAGCTCTCTCAGGTAAGTCACCTGTGAAATGTGCTAAATACTCAAAGTTTAATGCTCAGTTGTGATTGGAGGGCTCAGTCGCAATTGGAGGGCTCAGTTGCAAAGTCAAAGATGACCACCAGGCCTGGAATTTGACGACGCATTTTCATTTTCAGAACATATTTGACGTTTAGATTTAAATGCAAAACGTATAAAAGGAAGTTAAGTTTAAATTAGAAACTGTAATTTTGACGTTTGTATAATTGTATAAACTGTCAAAATTTTGGAAGACATTACTAGCAAAGTCACATGATTTATGACTGATAAACACAGAAAGGCTATAATTGCTGAAAGCAGATTCTGAAAACGGTAACCCTAAATCTAAAACAGTGAAAAAAATTTAATTAACAAAATATATTCCAAAGCAAATATAAAAACAAGAACATATAGCTAATCTTGTTGAACGGTTAGGCAAGAGGGACTTGGGGCGTACAGGATTCCAAAGATAAGCGTTTGTACAGATTAAAATTTCCTGCAAACTAAGGGGTTGCCTAAACTATTTGTGCGCAGATCGCAGATGTATATAATTACTCTAGCTTTCCTCCTTCTATTGAAGTTAGTCAATTGTTCTTTGTCCATTTTTCTAGCTAATGGGTAGAGGAAGAGAACCTGCAAATATGACATTTGAGGCAATCCGTAGATCTATTGGAGATATGGTCAAACGTGACCGAAATGTAAATCTCACACTGTAAAAAAAATAAAAAGTTAATGGCGAAGTAAATATTTAATGTCAAGTAAGTTTGTTAATCACCTAAATGTGGTTAAACCAGAGAGTAATTTTTTAACATGATTAACATGATTTTTTAATTTGTTAATCACCTTTAAAAATGGACTACTAAGAATATGTCAGCATCTTCAATTGCTAGCCATCAGATTAAGATTTTAGATTAAAAGATCATTAATTGTGTCCATTTCAATAAAAACACTTGACATATGTATTATTATGTGTTAATCAAGGGTTTTAATAATTAATGATTAAGAGACACAAAATGACATGGGCCAAAGTTATTTGTGTTAATCTAATCAGGAAGAAGAATATTTTTATATGATTAAATCTCTCAAGTACATTGAATATTTTTAAATTAAAAAACTGATTAATCTAGAAGTTTTTAATAGATATATATCTCTGCATAATTGAGTTGTTAAAAAATTCTATTTACAATAAAAATTTCTGCTTGCAGTAAAGCTTTTATGAGTTTTTCAACTTGCAGTTTAAACTTCATAAAAAACGGATCACTTAGTAAGTTTTTAGTTTTTATCCAGTGGAACTTCCTTCATCCACTAAAAAGTTCATTAATTAAAAAGCGGATCACTTAGTAAGTTTGTATCCAATGGAACTTCCTTTATCCACTAAAAAGTTCATTAATTAAAATGAAGTGCGGTAAAAATGTTTAGTACAAAAATTTAATCGTCATAAATTTTTTGATATTAACGCTAATGTGAAAGTTAAATTCCAGGTCTGATGACCACTGGAACTTTCAATTTGTCAAACAATTAAACAATTAATGTGAAAGTGAAATTCCAGGCCTGATGACCAATGGAACTCTCAATTTGTCAAATAATTAATGTGAAAGTGAAATTCTAGGATTGATGACCACTAGAACTTTCAATTTGTCAAACAATTAAAGGAGTGGGTTAATTTGGGAGCAATATTCTTTTGGAGTTAGTTTTTCTACAGGTTCTTGGGCGGTGTATAAGCAAATTTTCAGTCAATCCAGAACTCTGATCGATTTTCTGAGCATTTGGATTGGTTTAAAATGAGACAAAACTCCTGAGTAAAGTTTTAAAATAAATGAAACTTTAATCCATAAAAAAACTCAAATGAAACTTAAAAATCTGCCAGATTCAAACTTTTTTTTCTACCTTTCCATTCCAAATCATTCCAAATATGTTTGCTCCCAATTTAACGTACTCCACAATTAAACCGTGAACATTTGATTCGTGAGGATAGAAGTTGTCAAACGTGGACGTGGATGTGAATGTGAACATGTGTGGAGAATGGTTGTTGTGGTGTTTGATGGGCCTCGCTTGATACGTGGTGTCAGCCTACGGGCAGTGGGTATGAATTGAGTATGGTTGAATGGTTCGTTGACTTTATTTTTCTGAGGGATTCAGTTCTACGATAACATATGATGTCAATAAATGTAAGTTTGACATTTTTTCTCATTCACATGATTAATAATTCAAAGGGTGATATTACATACCAACTTTGAATACTTGTGTGGTTGTTGCATTGTCGAAAAGTATGTAGAAAAGGGTACATCGATGAAAAACTATCGAAAACTATTAACCAAAAAGTTAATCGATCCTGAGAATTCATGGACATTAGTTCGGGAATGATATATGGTAGCGATGCGTGCCCGCCACAGGGAAGTATGATTCGAATTCACTTATGAGATCCAGTAGTTCACTACTTCGCCTGCTCGGAAGTATTGCTTGTGAATTCAATAAAAAGTATACCTTAGTGTTATAAGGTAAGTGGCATATTATGTTATGTGGTAAAAAATGGTTAAAATTTTTGGTTAAATAGTTGTTTTGATATTTAATGTTGATATAGTGAATATATTTTTTTTTTCCTTATAAGTTATGAGTTTAAATTTAAAAAGTTATGAGTTTAAATTTAAAGGGGAAGGATATGTATGTTTTTATAAATTTTCTCATTCAAATCACAAACAAGAAATCTTACACACCAATTTAATGTCTTTACTTAAAAATAACTTTGAAAATAAATTATTATTATTATTATATAATCTTTTTTTTTCCAGTCAAATAAATTTTCCTTTTATATTAGATATATAAAGATAAAACTTTTCTGATCCTTACATAAAATCTGATCATCATTGTCAAAGGAATACTCCTAAGAAAAGAAGTCAGCAAACTAGCCGGAATGGTTATACTCATCGAAGCCATAGGATGTCCCAACAATTAGACCCAAGATAAAACTAAAATGATTGCATGCAATCCCGAATAGCAGGTTAAAACCAAGACTTCCCTCCAGCGCTACTGAACGAAGACTTCCCTTGCCATTACACCAATTTATCACCAACTTTGAATCCCCTAATATATCAAGGGTCTAGAGACTTAGAAACTTTGCCAAATGAAGAGTGGTCCATACACCAAGCAGCTCCGCCCGATTGTTTGTGTCGCTGCCTAGATTAAAAGTCCACTTGATAAAGTGTTTACGAGAAACAGTGAGAATGCCACCGGCCCCACTGTTTTTTTCATCCCCGGTTGTCGCTCCGTCAAACCAACACATTTGTCTTTGAAGTGCAGGCGGACATCTGTTCTTTTTTAAAGAGGGTGTCACCTAAAGATTCTTTTCGGCATTTAAAAAAACATCAATTTAGAAGCTACCACTAATGGGAAAGTCGATCCATTATCGAAAAGGAGGTTGTTCCTCTCAAGCCAAGTGACCCAACACACCACCACTGGTAAACTGATGTTGGAATGGAGTTGGTCATCAAATTTTGAAAGGCATTCATTGACCGAATTACCTTGCCAAGTCATCTTTGACTTCATCATTCCTTCCAAATGTGTCCATACTTCCCGAGTAAAAGGGCAAGTGATAAATACATGATTGTTGGTTTCCTGATTGCCTCTACAAAGAATGCATATGCTTGGGCCTTCCCATCCGCGCTTTAACAAAACATCCTAGGTCAAAATTTTCTTTTTTAATAACAGCCAGAAGAATAACTTGATTTTAAGTGAAAAATCCCAAGACCAGAGCTTGTAGGTCCAATCCCGGATAGTTGAAGTCCATAGAGCAGCTGCCATCGCCTTGTAGAGGTTTTTTGCCGATGGGAAACCTGATCCGTCGCCGCCCTCCCAGCATAACTCATCATCGGATGGTGTTAAGCGAATGCCTGCACTGTCAATAACTTATATAATCTATTATTAAAAAACTATCAAAATACTTTACACTAAAAAAATAACATTGTCATGTTTAGAACATTGATATGAAAAAATTGTAGCTTTTAATGTTTGAAGTTTTATCACTTTTTTTTTCCAATAGAAAATTCGCTCAAAATTATATTAGTGTATAATTTTTTTTACATCTTCAAGTTCAATACAAAGATTCGATCAAGCATGTCATACTAGTCAATAATAACCATTAAAGACTATCCAAAAATCCAAAATATAGCTTCCTTACAATCCTCCAAGGATATATGCTTCTTAGAGATAGCAAATAAACATAAAAGAAGTAAAAAAAGTTCATCTACTCAAACTAGTATCCATTTCATATGAAAAGGAGTCCAAAAATAATAGTAGGCCTCTTCAAAAATCGACTATAGGGAAGTATCAAAAAAGGTTGAGATGTGTTAGAGGTCCTGCAGCACCATTTTCCCACTTGAAATATGATATTCTACCTTCCGGTTCATAGATTGCTTGTTTTGATAATTGGTCTGCCTCCTTGTTAAATTCCCTGAATATATGATGAAAGCTAATTTCTTGAAAAAAAAATGATTAAATCCGTTGTTCTGAGCTTCCATCCTTCAATGGCGATATCCTGTAGTCTACCTCTATTGTTTAGCCATTCAATGATTACCTTTGAGCCCCCCAATACCTTTATTTTTTTAACAGACAAAATATTAGCAAGTGTGAGAGTAGCACAGACTCCCAAAAGTTCTACCTTAGTATTGGTTCCTTCCCCGTAGTTGAAATACCATCTATATACAGTCACATTTGATGTTTTGATAACACCACCATTTGCACACTGCTTGCCTCCTGAAAGTGAAACCCCATCAAAACATGCAATAGTGGTGCCAACTTGTTGTGTGATCAAGCAAGTTCTTAATAGGAAATATTTTTTAGATGAAGGAAGCCTATTGAGAGATCCAAGAGTCTTGTAGACTACTGAAATAACTGAAGGAGATGCATTCTCAAAAGTGACTTTATTTCTCTCTAACCAAATATACCAGCAGGTAAGGGCAACGATAGTTGGAGAAACTGATTTGTCCTTTGTCCATGAAAAAAAATACTTAGAAAGTGAAGTCCCTTCCCAAGTTTTTTTTAGCTTCAGATTTGAATTTAATATTCCCCAGGTGAAGGTGCAATGAATGAAAATATGGTTGTTATCTTCAGTACTTTGTTTGCATAAAAAGGAAAGGCCTGGGCCCTCCCATCCTTTTTTTTTAAGAATATCACAGAATAAAATCTTGTTTTCAACTTCCATCCAAATGAATATTTTGATCTTAAGTTGTAGGTCCCATTTCCAAATATTTAACCGCCAACCACCACAGGTCGAATATCTCTAAGTAGATATAAGAGCTGAATAAATATTTTTAACCGATATGGTCCCTGAAGAATCGCCTCTGGTCCATATCAAAGTATATGTTGTATCCTGGATCGTGACACCAACACCTATAAGTGGTCTACGATAATAGTCCCATTCAGTTGCCAGGTTACTTGTAATACCCAACTCCTCGTTGCATATCCAGTTTTTGGAATAAGTAAAGTGGTCCTGTGAACCTTTTTCTTGAGAAAGAATTGTGATTCTTTGTTGTCTTAAAAGTGTGATAAGAACGTCTAAGAGAAAGGAACTGTCACCTAGTCCTAAAATCCTGTCTCTACTAATGGAAATAAGGTGGCCCGAACCTGGTAACCAGCTAAGCCAATGAGTAATCACATGGACCGATTTTATAAGAATATTCCAAATCCTTGACGCAAATGTTTGTTTGTGAGAGGCCAGTCTAAACCAATTGGTAACTGTTGTATTGGGTATATATTTATCCATTATTACCTTGTGCCAAATGCCTTCCTGAGTCAGCACACGCCATAAAGTGTTTACCATTAAGGAAGTGTTGAAAAGAAATAAGTTGTGAAACCCCCAACCACCACACTTCTTTGGTCTGGAAAGAAGATCCCACCTGCAAAGATGAACTTGTTGAGTTTCTCTGTGACCACTCTAGAGGAAATTGAACATAAGTATTTGAATCTTGTTCAATACAGAGCGAGGGATGGTCTCCAAAGACATCCAATATACCGGCTGACTCTCCAAAACTAACTTTAATAAAATGTATCGTGCACCCAAGGATAACCACCTGTTGCACCATAATCCAATCTTTTTTTCCATTTTGGTCACTAGCCAATTCCAGTCATCAGCACTATACACCCAAGTCTTTAGAAAGTATCCAATATATTTGAAACCGAATGAAATATCAATAAAGGTATAAGGAAGAAAGGACTTAAAAGGGATAAGTTCAGCATCAGATAAACCCTCAAAATGCATTGTTGTTTTTTAATCATTAACCTGAAGTCTCGATGCTTTACAAAATAACTTAATAATTTTGTCAATTTCCAACCATTCTTTTAATGTAACCTTTGTCATAATTAGGCAATCGTCCACAAATAATAAATGGAGAATTTTTATCATTCTGGACACTTTTATACCTGTTAAATTTCCTTCCCCTTTTCTTTATTTTAATAAAAGGCTGAGGCCTTCCATAACCAAGATAAATAATAATGGAGATAATGGACAACCTTGGCGCAGTCCTCTGTCGCTTCTGAAAAAATCTATAGCCTCGCCATTAAGTAAAACTGCATAAGAAGAGGAATTTACACAACTCATAATCCACTTGGTCATCTCGAGACCGAAGCCCACTTGTAATAAAGTCATCCTTAAAAAATCCCAATCAACGCAATCATATGCTTTCCGCAGATCCAATTTCAAAACAAGTGACTTTAATTTATTTATTTTTATGCTATGAAGACTCTCGTGTGTTGTTCCTATAACATCTTGAATTCTCCTCCCTTGCAAAAAACTCAACTGTTCTATAGAAAGTGATCTAAACAGGATCAATTTTATCCGATTCGCGATGATTTTTGAAATTAATTTATAGCAAAGGTTACACAATGAGATATGGCAGAAATCTTCAAAAGTAACTGGTTTGTTTTCTTTTGGTATAAGGGTCAGGAAAGTCGAATTTAGGCTCCCAGCAATAGATCCTCTCAATCTCTACTCCTCAACCATATCAAGGAGATCCTCCCCTACTAAATCAAAAAATTAAGTGAAATATTCGACAGTCCAGCCATCAGGCCCTGGACTTTTATCTTTTTTGAAAAGAGATAATACGGCCTTTAATTCCTCCATAGTTATTGGTCTGTACAGAGAACTAAACTCTTCATCATTAACCATCTGGGAGTATAGAGCAGTGACCTTGACAGCACATGAAACCTAGGAAGGTCGAAGATAATGCATGAAATCTCTGGCTTTTTGCTCATGAACTAAGGTTTCCTGTAAAAAAACAATGTCCGAGCGAGTACGATCCAAAAGACATCATACAGAGGCGACTTTGAGGGTGCCCCCAATCCCTCTTAGATTTAAAGAGAGTAATAACATTACTTATCCCTCGCTGGGGATTTCATTGCTCTAAGAGCCCCACTGTCAGTGGAGGAAGGTACAAAGTCCACTGACTATGAATTCATACCCGCCAGATTTTTCTGGGTGCTTCGAGTCTTTATAGGAGAGTGTTCAATGGCCAGACCCCTAGACCAGGAAAATTATTTCTCAGCATCATCAGTGTGTGTATGAAAAGTACCAGGCCCCCACCACTAGCTGAATCATAAACAATCTTTCCCAAGTAAACTTTTTTTAACAAATTACTAGATTATCAATTAAACAAGAGTATGTAATTTTTACAAACCATAACATTCATATGAAGTTAGATTTGAATAAAGTTAGATTTATTGTCAAACTTATGCATAACTCAATTATTAATATATTTTTTAATTGTTGAATGTACAACAATATTTAATAAATCAAATTGAAGGAAAATGCATGTTGATAAAGAGAGGTTATAATATACCATGATTGTAATATTTGTATAAAATGAATTAGCATATAATTATTAGTCATAGTTAAGATAGAATAATGATGTAAACTATGATTAAAATAATGATGGTTAAACATAATTGTTTTTTATTAAAAATCAATTTATTTTTAAAAATAAATAAATTATAATAAATATATAATAAATAAATTTTAAAAATTAATATAAAATTATTTAATAATTTAATAATTAAAAATATTAAAAACTAAAAACTTATATCATCATAATACAACATTAAGTTTTCCAAACACAAATTTTGAATATTGCAAATTATTAAATAAAATGAATTATAATCCTCATTTTGTATATTTGAATGCTATGTGTTTACATAAATGATAATCATTATTTTTTTATATTCACATTATATTTATTACTCATTATCATACTATGTTTAGACTATACTCAACATTTAACTTATCATTCTTTAAAACAATGATTAATTATTTTAATTTTACTTCTTTTTAATTTTATTTAGAACACATTTCTTTTTATCAAATGTGTGTTACAATAATAAATAAATTATAATTATATAATTATTAAAAAAATAATATTAAAATTAAAATTAAAATTTCATATTATATATTATTAAAATTTATAACTTATACTATTAAAATGATAATTCATATCAATATTAAAATCATTTTTGGTTTATTGAATTTAAAAGAAATAATTTTAGTGAGTTTGAAAATGGACATTCTTAAATTATTTTAAAAAAAATATTAAAATTAAAATTAAAATTTCATATTACATATTATTAAAATTTATAACTTGTACTATTAAAATGATAATTCATATCAATATTAAAATCATTTTTAGTTTATTGAATTTAAAATAAATAATTTTAATGAGTTTGAAAATGGACATTTTTGAATTATTTTAGTTTGTATGAGTTAAAAGATAAAAATAGTGGTGTATTAAATATTATGAAATTGAGATTTAATATGGAGTTTAAAAGGTTGATAACTTGTAATAAATATTATGAAACTAATATTTGATTTGGGTGTAAGTTAGATATTTTAAGAGAAAGTGTTTTTCGTCTTCAACCTTTTTAGTATCACAAAGATGAAGAGTTGTTTAATTTCACTATAATTTAATATTAAATATTATGAAATTGAGATTTAATGTGGAGTTTAAAAGGTTGATAACGTGTAATAAATATTATGAAATTGAGATTTGATTTGAGTATAAGTTAGATATTTTAAGAGAAAGTGTTTTTCTTCTTCAACCTTTTTAGTATCACAAAAATGAAGAATTGTTTAATTTCATTATAATCTAGTTCATCAGAGATTCAAATTTTATTTTAACCACCTCCTTATAATATTTTAATTTTCTCTTACTCTAATTTTCTGTCACACCACAATTTCTCTTTAAATTTAAATGTGATAATATTTTTATTATTGTCAATATTAAACTAAAAAGAAAACTACACTTCATAAAAATTTGAATTTATTAAATTTATTAATATTAAAATCCAAACATATAATTTTTATCCAAACATATAATTTTTATCAAATTGATAATTTTCTCAATACAATTTTATTAATTTAAAATAATCTTACCCAATTTTAAATTAAATTCACTTATATTTTTTTAAGTTATTTTCAACTCCTTTACTCATAAAATTAAATTCACTTATATCTTTTTAAAGTTATTTTCAACTCCTTTACTCATAAAAGTATTAAAATACATTATTGATTATTAAATATTTTACTACCACATTAATTACCACATATTTATTTAACAATTACTAAATATTTGATTATCACATTGATTGCCCCATATTTATTTAACAAAATTATAATTTTAAATTGATAAATTTTTCAATACAATTTCATTATTTATTTAACAAAATTATAATTTTAAATTGATAAATTTTTCAATACAATTTCATTGATTTAAGATAATTTTACCCAATTTTAAATTAAATTCACTTATATATTTTTAAATGATAATTTTTTCAATACAATTTCATTAATTTAAAATAATTTTACCCAATTTTAAATTAAATTCATTTATATATTTTTAAAGTTATTTTAAACTCCTTTACTAACAAACTCATAAACATATTAAAATACAATATTAATTTTTTCCAATAAAGGAAAAAAACTCATATTAGTTAATATAAACTTTCTGAGCCAGATTTACATATATATATGACCTTTAAGATATTCACTATCTTAATAAAAAAGAAATGTTATGCTAATTTAAAAAAACAAAAAAATAAGAGTTCACTCCTTAATATTTAACATATAATTTAATATTCAGCATATAACTGTCAACTTTCCTTGAAAATACAGATTCAGTTATGCATTACATAAAAAAAAAAATGTTGATTTCTCTTTTTAGATTTTCAAAATTTGATTCTTTCAAAGTTGTCTCTGTGACCATCATGTTCTTCAGAGAAAAATATTCCATCTTCTTCTAAGGTAAGGGCTTCATTTGAGAGCTTATCCGCTTCCTTATTGTATATCATGTATATATGTTGAGCCTTGATCTGGATAAAAATTTTCTCAGCGCTCGAATTCTTGTCATCCAGAGCTGAAGAGAGATCACCTGCAGATGGTTATCATTAGTGAACTAGTCTATAATAATATTTGAATATCGTGCTAATTGAATCCTATTTATCTTTTTGTAGCATGCAAAATAAAGAATGCACCACAGAGCAAGTAATCCCCCTTTTGTATTAGTTCCATAACCACAAGTCATCTTCATTCTGAAAGTTCCTAGATAAGGACATTTAATGACCGCACCAACCCCACATTTTGTACCTCTTTCTTGTGAGGTTCCATCAAAAAACCCCATAGTCATCTCCCAGTCTAGTAAAGGAGGTCTATCAATTCTGCTTCCCTTAACATTCTTATGTGTAATAATTTCGACCACACCCTGTAATATACTATTGTACACTCTATTCTTGTTAGGCAACCAATTTTCAAAAATTATCAGATTTCTTTGTTTCCATATCTCCCAACAGATAACACTTGGTAACTCCTTGGAATTATCCTTAATTTTTATCCAGTTAGTGTAACATTCTGCTACATGTCCCCCTTCCCAAATACCTTTAATCTTTAAATTCTTTAGTATATTGTACCAGATATCTTTGGTAAATGTACAATCCACAAAGAGGTGTTTTGTATTTTCCCCTTCGATCCCACATAATACACATAAACTAGGGCCTACAAAACCTCTCCTTACCAGATTATCCCAGGTTAGTATTTTCTGTTCA
>ML780988.1:154732-166071 GCA_009831015.1 Picea engelmannii | reverse complement strand
ATTTAAAAATATTTTACTTAAGATGGACATTAAAACATTTATGTATAAGAGACATTGAAATATTATTTTGTTACTAATATTTTGTTGAGTACAGAAGGAATTGCACATCTCCAATATTAATAGCCAAGATGCATTCTTAAGCATCAATAAATATATAAAACTAGGATGAGTTTCAAAAATGGTAAACCATTTGATCTGTGTCATACTTGTGTGTCTATGGAGCCTTGTGGCTAGTTTTTTAAAACTAGTGGTAGGGCTCTAAAAGTTGTATTTTATTATGGAAAAATATTTCAAAGAAATAACCATATGCTAGATATTAGAGATATCAATGCTATCCATCCATTCTCTCTACTTGTGTGGCTTACATAGTCTTCCAATATATAAGTAGCTTTTAAGCAATGACCATAAAAATAACCATAAACTAAAATTCAAAGATATCACTTAAGGCCAACTAATACTATTCCTATGTGGCCTATTGATTCTCTCTTGATTCTCTCTGTGATACAAGTAACTTTTAGTCTCACTCAATCTTACAATGAGATTTTCACCCTTTCTAATATAACTAAACAATGCAATTTTTGCTTATAATGACATTTTCACTCCCTCTATAACATAGCCAAACAATGTTATTTTTGCTAGACTAACAACACAACACTCTTGAAAAACATTCACATAATTAATAGATAATTTAATAGTGAGGTTCTGAATTGATCAGTGAAGTGAGACATTTCAAAAAAAGTTTATGTTATGATTCTTCATTACTTTTTTTTTATTGTTTTGTGTTCTTATTTTCCATTTAGATTTTCTCAAATTTTGAAAAAAAATAATATATTTGAGTATTTATAAGATGTATACTCCCAATTTTTTTCTTTATTAAATTTTAAGCAATCAAATTTTTTCAGTATTCAATGGAATTCAAATTCAAACTTGGTAACTATGATATAGAATGTCACCAAAAACTCAATATTTTTCCTTATTAAATTTTAAGCAATCAAATTTTTTCAGTGTCCAATGAAATTCAAATTCAAACTTGATAACTATGATATAAAGTGTGACAAAAACTCAATTATAGTTCACCTATTTTTCAGTGAATGTTCTCCTGAACATTGAACATGGGAAGCTTTAGTAACTTGTAGCAATTATATTGCTCGGCAATATAGAGTGTCATCAGGGTTATGAGAGCTTTTGCCCCTACAAGTTTTTTGAACCATAAAAAGATTTGAAACATAAAAAAAATGATACTGTGCTCGACACAATAAAGTAACAGGAAACATGAATTCAATTCTTGATAATAAGAAAACATTCATTGCTTATAATTGAAACAAGTCAAGAAAAACTTTCAATAGACGACAGTACACAGCTCAAACTAATTTGGGACCAGAAATAGCGGGGCGCTTCTTTAGCGTGAATAAGGCAATTCAAAGGGATCACAAATGGGCCAATTAATGGAATATTGACAAAGCATTCTACATTTTTTTTCATTCTACATAGAGTTTCACGATGGAGAGCTTAACGATCTTGAATTGAGCCATCCATTTGACCGGCTTCCGCTGGGAAATTCCTCGAGAAGCCTGTCCTCCGGTTTTGCGGTAGAGGCACCCCCAACAACCCCTACACTAGACAGACCGATAACATTCAGGTTAATTGAAGCCGTATGGACGTCAGGGAGAGGAGCTTCATCTTCCAGTATTTGACAGACTTGCCGTATCCCCAGCCTCTTCTCTGGATCCGAACTGGAGCACAACAACCCCAGTTTCAACACCTTCTCCATCTCGTCCACGTCGTATTCATTTCTCAGCTTCGGATCTGCGGCATAGAGCAGCCCCTGGTTTCCGTACAGCTCCGACACCCATTCCACCAAAAACATTCGTTCCTCGTCCATGGATAGGTCCACGGGCTTCCTCCCGCACGCCACTTCCAAAAGCAGAGCCCCGAAGCTGAACATGTCCGAGCTGGTCGTGGCCTTCCCCGTCCGTGTGAGCTCCGGCGCTATGTACCCTAGCGTTCCCATAACTCGAGTTGTCCCCGGATTCTTACTATGATCATACAGCCGGGCGAGGCCAAAGTCTCCCATCCGCCCGTTGAGTTCAGAATCCAGCAGCACGTTGCTCGACTTGATGTCTCTGTGGATGACCCTCTTCTCCCACTGTTCGTGGAGATACAGCAGCCCCGCCGCTACGCCCTTCAGGATCACGTATCGCCGAGGCCACGGTAGGACCGTCGTCGGGTTTCCGAATATGAGTCTATCCAGGCTGCCATTGGGCATATAGTCGTAAACTATGAATAGCTGCTTCTGCCTCCTGCACCACCCCCGGAGTTGTACCAAGTTCCGGTGCTGCATGCGCCCCATGGTCGAGATCTCTGCAACGAATCCTTTCATTCCCTCCGTGAACTCCTTCGTCATGCGTTTCACTGCGACTTCCTGGCCGCTGCCCGGGAGAACGCCCCTGTAAACCTTGCCGAAACCCCCCTGGCCCAAAACGTTTTCGTCCCTAAACCCTCTGGTGGCGATGCTGAGATCCTTGTAAGTATATCTATGGGGCCAGAACTCCTGTTCCCATTCTTCGATATTTCCTCTGTATTTCGCTCTTTTGAAAAACACTGCCGCAACCGCCAGAGACAGGAGAATCAGAGCGGACACTGTCACGCCGGCTATGAATCCCCCTCTCGGACGCTTGTAATTCATGTTAGCAAACGAAGAAAGATGCGAGATATTGAGGGGGGGTGCCGTGCCTTCCGTGGTGAAGCTCCACGCAAGAACGTAATGGTCTTCGAAGAAATTGTTCCCTGTAGCCGCTGAAAAGCCAACGAACATCTTCTCTTTCAAAACGCTGTACAGATCGATTTTCTCAGATATGAGGGGCTTCTCCGGTCTAGGAAAGCCGGCCAACACTATGCTAACGTTGAGCCGGCTTTGAAGATGGTCGTAATCGATCCAGGCCTGTATGTTGCGACCGCTCTTGAGGCTGAATGCCTGGAAGTCCTCCCCTTTCCAATAGCCGGCAGGCTTCGGGTTCACCGAGATGAGGTTGTTGATGTCCACGCCCACGTGGTTGTCGTCGGGATCATTGAATTCCGCACTCTTTATTGTATCGAACTCCACTGCAAACAAGTGATTGTATGACTGCCCGTTGCTGGTGCTGTTAAACAAGCCCAAATACTCTGCCGACACAGCGCCCATGAGAGATGTGTAGGGCGTGACAATGAAGGCCATTCCATTCCCGCCTGCGTTCGATGCGGGCGGGACCATGCTGAAAACGAAGGTTGTGCTGAAGGAGGAAAGCGTCTCGTTGCTTTTCATTTGCACGGGGATCGAATACAGCGCCCTGCCGAGCATAAAACGCGTGTGATTTGTGAGGGCGAGCACGGATTGGGAGCGCATGAGTGAAGCATCGGCCTCCAAGATCAAGCTGGTTCCATTGAATCCGTCGAAAACAAAAGTGGTAGGAAAAACTGGTATGACCAGGGAGAAGAAGGCCATAAGAGCGAGGCTGCTGACACAGGGTGTTAGAAATCCGGGAGTTCTTCTCGAAGAATCCATCTATTTGTTTTTCTATGTTCATTACATATTATGAACACGCTATGAACAAACGGTTCATATATTTCTGTCAAGTTTACAGGAGCAGCCTTACATATATTATGCACACACCATCAACAACTTGGGGAAAAGTCGACCACATTCATTAAAGCAAGTACACGCCATGTTCCCAATCGAGGTATTAAACTTGTGAAATTTTCAATTGGAAAATTGAGGTATTAAACTTGGAAAAAAAATATCCCAACAGATTAACATTCAACAACTATATTCACTACTTGAATAGTCTTAAGACATTGGATAAAAGTCGCACAAGATAAATTTGTTAGTAAATATCTCAATGAACTGTTACACTCAACAACTTTATTTAATACTATCAAGATAATCACTTTTTATTTAATAATCCCATGATGATCACGGGATGTTTTACCGCCTATCACGGGCTTAGAAAAAAACACATCCCAACAAATTAACATTTAACAACTATATTCACTTAATATTCATTATCTATCGATGCCACTACAGACCATATGAAAGGAAAATCAAATGGATTTTCATAACTATTACGCAATATATATCTAAATGAAACTTGATTGGCCGTATCTACCATTTCCTGGGTCCACTCCCCAATAAACATTTCAGCACCCTCTTTCCTTTATTTTTGATTTATATCTATTTTCAAATTGAATTGACTTATCAATTTTATTGGTAATTTTTTTGTAAAGTTAGTTAAAATTTTAGAATTTTTAATTATTAAAATGATTTTTATATATATAGATTTTTGATATTACTAAATTATGAATTTTTGATTGACTATGAAGGTTGATGGGACTAATAAGTCTTGGTTGAAGGTGACTATTATAAAAAGATAATTAATAAAAAAATACATAAAATTTTAAAAAATCATAAAAATGTCATGTGTAGCTTTGCATTAATAGTTCATTGACTAAGCACTGAGGTGACTATTATAAAAAGATAATTAATAAAAAATACATAAAAGTTTAAAAAATCATAAAAATGCCATGTGTAACTTTGCATTAATAGTTCATTAACTAAGTACTATTTTTGCATTAATAGTTTATTGTTTTTGGAGGTGATTATTATAAAAAGATAATTAATAAAATATACATAAAAGTTTAAAAAATCTCAAAAATGTCATATGTAACTTTGCATTAATAGTTCATTGACTATGTACTATTTTTGCATTAATAGTTCATTGACTAAGTATTGTTTCTCTTTTCTAAGAGAGTGAATGTCATTAAATTATATATCAATAAGAGATTTCAAGTTTTAAAAAGAGTTTCTTATTTGTTTTAAAAAGAGTTTTTCAAAATTTAAAGATTTTTTCACTTTTGTATGGATCATAAACACATAGGTTTATGTAAAGCATTTGTAATATTTTATAAAATACTAAAAGTTGTTTTCTTTAATAATAACTTAATTATTTTTAAATTGTAAATCACCATGTAAAATATTCAAATAAAATTATTAATAAAATTTGTAATGTTAAATATAGTCATATTTTTTAAATACATTATTAAAAAAATAAAATTACAATTTTGAGAATTTTAATACTTTAAAACAATCCTTCATCATAAATGTGATTATTATGATGATAGGGTGTTATTCATTCATATTCATGACCAAAATAGACATTTTGTACAGTAAACACCAACTTAAAATAATAAAAATATTGTATAAGTCCCTTTTAGGAAATTAATAAATTTTAATGTTGAAAACATATGTCAATAAAATATTCACATTACCACTCAATAATATTATAACAACGTTACATAGCTTATCTTCCATTAAAAAATGTTTAAAATTTAGACATTTGTATAAAGAAAGAGAGATAGAATATGAATCTCTATGAATTTAAATATATATTGGTGTTAGACATACAATATTATTTAATAACTTACTCTTCATAGTTTTATTAAAAAAATATTACATATATATTTTTAAATTCTTATAGGTCAAATACCCATTTTTATCATTGATAAAGATTCAAAAATAGAAATAAATGTTAGAGTAGCATTCAAATTTATTTTAATTAAGTTCATCCATTGTTGTGGAGTGCCTTTGAACAATTTCAAATTTAAATTCATTTGTTGGTGTAGTGGTGGCTCCAAATCTAAATTTAATTAGGTTTATGTGTTTCTTGAAGGGGACTTGAATAGTTGAACAAACTTCAAATTTAAAACTATTGACACAATTGAAATTGACCTTTTGGTGAAACTTAAACTAACATTAAACACAAAGAGTGGATATAGTTAAACACTAAATAGTTTAAAAACTTTTATTTTATTTATTAAATAACTAAATAAAATGTAAACATAATCCTAAGGCAGGGACTAGGTGCTTTGCAGCTATTGCCCTTGTTATGAAGTAGTGTCTTCCCTTGACTTTATCTATCTTATAACTATTATACAATATATATCTAAATGAAATTTGATTTGTCCTTTGTACCATTTCCTAGTTCCACTCACCACCAAACATTTCGACCTCTTCCCTTTATTAGTCCTTGCCTTTGGCTAGGGACTATAGTTGTGTGATCAACCATTGTTGACCATCTATTAGTGGGTGCATTTGGCTAAATGAGTTGGTGCTTTTTGAAACCAATTTTTTAATCCTAAGTAAAGTTTTTCAAACAATTTTTATTATTTAATTTTTTTAAATCAAATAATTTTTTTTTTTAATTATTACAAATTTATATTATGATTTTCCGATTGGTCTATATACAAGTGACGGGACTTAATACTTCCAGTGGTGATCTATAATTTTTAGATACTTGTCAGAGTACAAAAATTAATTTTAAAACAAATTTTTAGATATTTGTAATTGGTCAGTTTGAAGGCTTGCAAATTAATAAAGTGGAGGCGATCACATTAATATTGATTGTTGTGATTCTGTCAGTCGAACATAGTATTGATTGCTCTGAGCCTGTCAGAACACTTGATAGCCTGTTAGTGCAACACCTTCCTTGTAGCTGGCCACCTTCCAACCATGCGAGTCGCCACCTTCCAATCATGCATGAACTTCTCGAGCATTCAATAGCTAACCCTTCTCGTACTACCTCCCACCATCTCTGCAAGGTACGCCCACCATCTCTGCAAGGTCCACTTCAGTGTTTCTACAACCACTTCCAACAAATTCTTACAGTCTCTACAAGGTCCGCTTCAGTGCTTCTTCAACCACCTCCAAACCTATAGGAGACATTCGGCTATGTTGCTTGAACTGCTTTGAAATTTGTCACATTGAGAGATGGTGAAAGAGAGTTCATGTTTTTGCTAAATCCTAGTGCATATATGCTTCTAATTGAATCCGAGCCTGAGGTGGACTTAATCGAACATGTATTGTTAGTTGAAATTTAAATTTGGTAGTTGCAGCTTCACTGCTCTGGGTCTCTCCTACTAATCATGTTTGTGATTCCAGGCTAAAATTTTCCATTATGGATCAATTAGTCTAATTACAGAGCCCTATAGTACTTGGAAATAATGGAGAAAGCGTCAGTTGTAAGTGCCAATTGTAAGCACCAGTTATAAGCTTCAGTTGTGAGAGTCAGTTGTAGGCATGTTAAGAGTCAGTTCTTAGTTAAGAGTCTAGTTCTCTTTGGTTTGCATGTAACCGACTCGGTCGAGTCTTTTCCTATATAAGAATGTAATCCATCTTCATTGAATAATAGAGAAGTGAGCGTAGCCTCACCGTGTGTTTGTTTCGCATATTTTACCTTAGTATCAGAGCCACGGGGAGAGGGCTTGGATAGCGTGCATAAATGTTTTTGGAGGGTGAGCTGTGAAGGTTATATTCTTTTTGCATGCGTGGAGGTTTTATTGATAAATCGTGAAGGCACAATGTGGATAGCATGGATAGCATGGATAGCGTTAGAAACATGAGAAAGGAATCAGCTGCAGCGTGAGCATACCTCCTTGTTGGAAAGCATAAGAATCATCCAAGAGCTAGTTTAGTTGAAGAGGGTCGTGAGCAAATAGTGGAGTTTTTTCGTGAAGATCCTCCATTTCATGATTTGCGTGAGTTTAATTTGAGTTTAATTCAAAATTGGTATACATAGTTGAGCTACAAATCATGAAGATCTATTTTTATGTGAAGTTTGCATGGTGAGTGTAGTTTTGAAACACATGCATGGTGGTGAGTTTTGAATGCATGTGTGGTGAGTGAGCGTGAAGTTTGCATGCATACGTGCTTTTTATTTTTGGAGCATTTAAAAATAAGAAGTGCCACGACTTCTCTTATACATGCAAATAAGAAAAGGGAGTTATTCATTTTTTTTATTATAATTAAAGTGGATGCATGCATGTGTATTAAAACAGAAAAGGGAGGTTTCTTTTAAGGAACTATTTTTTTTATATATATAAAGTTATAAGTCTTTTAAATAGTGAAGTGGCTATTTAAAAAGTGGATATTTTGGATATTAAGGTGCATGCATGTATGATTAAAGCTGAGAACAGAGGTAGATTTGGATCAATGGATTCGAAGGCAGAGCGACGGATTGCTTAGCACAGAAGACAACTCGACAGAAAGTTGCATATCCTTGGTGATTACTTGCAGAGAATATCTTGCAGCGTTGGCGAATCCGCTGGCAGAGACCTACCTCAACGAAGCCAACAAGTTAGATGGTTCGAACTTCATTAACTAGAAATTCAAAATACAGACGCTCATGGAGGGATATGGTGTCTGGAACATTGCGAAGGGAACTGAACTGAAACCTAATGTGGCTGCCGATGCGACAACAACACATATCCAAGACTGGGAGAAGCGAGAAAACAAGGCAAAGGTATTGTTGCGCATGTCAGTTAAAGATAGCATAATTCCACATATTAGAGACGCTACAACTTCTGTTGCAACATGGACAACTCTTAAAGCATTGTATGAAACTAGCAACACAAATCACATTTTGTTTCTGAAAACTAAATTGCTAGGCATTAAGATGGATGGAAATGAATCTGTTAGTTCATTTTTGGGTCGTATTAAAGAGGTGAAAGACAAGTTAGTAAATATAGGGGAAACTGTTTCCAACATTGATCTGGTCACTATTACCTTAAATGGCATGCTAGAAGATTATCATATGTTCATAACAGGTCTTGCAGCAAGGGAGAAACCTCCTACATTTGAAGAACTAATAGGTATTTTCCTGCAAGAGGAAGAGAGGCACGGGAATCTGAAGCCTCGGAGTAAAGATTTGGCACTGTGGTAAAATAATAGATCCGCGAGAGGGAGATCAGGAGTAAGAGGCAGAGGAGGTAGTTCATGGTAGAGAGGCAGTTCATGGCAGAGAGGCAGTTCATCGCAGAGAAGACAATCTCCAAATCAAGGTATGCAATCTGACAGGAATGAGTCAAAGAGTTGTTTTTATTGTGGTCGACCTGGACATATGGTTAAAGACTGTCATAAAAAGAAAAGTGATGAGGTTAGGAATAAACCTAGAACACATTCAGGTCATTATGCAGAAAAATATTCAAATCAAGATCTCAGATTATTTATTGCTAGTGATGATATTGATGAACCTCTGAATTTTGACTCACGGGATCTTAGGCTGTTTATGTCTAACGCTGCTTTATCTGCTGAAACAGATGATTTTGATGTCTGGTTTGTGGATTCAGAAGCATCAGTACATATGACTTGTAATAAAAATTGGTATGCTAATTTTAAAGAAACACATAATGGTGCCAACATATATCTTGGAGATGACCACGCTCATCAGATCAAGGGATATGGAGACATTCCTGTGACATTGCCAAATGGTACTGTTCATCACATTCGCAATGTGGTGTATGTGCCAGGAATAAAGAAAAATTTGATCTCTGTGTCCACCATTACAGATCAAAACTTGAAGGTTGAATTCTTCAAGAATTATTGCATATTGAAGGATCTGTTGGACCACTTCTAAACTGTTGCAACGGAAGTCAGAGCAGGAGGTATTTACAAACTTGATGTTACCAGCAAAGCACATCATGCACTGACTTCTGTAACTATGCCAACATAGATTCTTTGGCATCAAAGGTATGGACACATCAATCATCCTGATTTATTGTTATTACAGAAAAATAATATGGTTGAAGGACTTCCCATGTTAAAGAATGAGAAGGTTGCTTGTGATGGATGTGCATTAGGAAAGATGCATAGAGATGAATTCTCCTCTAATCCTGATAAGAAAAAGAGAGATGTGTTAGATCTTGTGCATACTGATGTTAGTGGGCCTATGCAGACTAGGTCTTTAGGAGGTGCATTTTACTTTCTGCTATTTATTGATGGTTGCACGAGATACACATGGGTTTACTTCCTTAGATGAAAAAGTGATGTTTTCGAGTACTTTAAGGAATTCAGAACCATGGTGGAAAAGCAGATAGGAATATCCATCAAAATCCTCCATTTAGATCAAGGGGGAGAGTATAAATCAAGGGACTTCAACAAATATTGCAAAGATAATGGAATAGTACAACAATTTATAGTACCTCACACTCCACAGCAAAATAGAATCGCCGAAAGGAAAAACAGAACTCTGGT
Source organism: Picea engelmannii (assembly GCA_009831015.1). Lineage (NCBI taxonomy): Eukaryota > Viridiplantae > Streptophyta > Pinopsida > Pinales > Pinaceae > Picea > Picea engelmannii. Next base: position 156,011 of record ML780988.1, on the reverse strand, counting down.
AGAGTGTGCACGCAGTATGATGAAAGGTAAGAATCTCTTAAATGCATTTTGGGCTGAAGCCATAAATACTGCAGTTTATTTAAAGAATAGAAGTCCAACAAGGTGTCTTGATAATGTTACTCCTTTTGAAGCCTTGAATGGTTCCAAACCTGCAGTTCATAATTTGAAAGTATTTGGGTGTAAGGATTTTTCTCATATTCCAAAGGAGAATAGGAGGAAATTGGATACTAAAACCATTAAATGTATTTTCATTGGATATTGTTATGAATTTAAAGCATACAAATTGTTTGATCCTGCTACTCACAAAGTATTTGCAAGTAGAGATGTACTTTTCCATGAGCAGGAAACAGGAAATCATGACGACAACAGTCATGAGGAATGACAGAGACTTTTTGATGAAGGAGTTAAAGAAGAGCAACAGCAGCAGCAACCCACACAACAACAACCATCCCCGCAGCGACAAAAGCAACAATAGAAAGAAGGACTCAGTGATATGGACAATTCAAGCAGTCACAGTTCACCTAGAGGTGAAGATAGATCTTCACAAAGTGGGGAGGAAGATAATCAATTGAGAAGATCTTCAAGAAAAATTTGGCTTCCTAAGAGGTATAAAGACTATGCCTTAATGAGTAGCATTTCAAATGTCATAGAACCCATGAGTTTTGATGAAGCTAATGAACATGATGAATGGCGAAATGAAATGGAGGAAGAATATGAATCTATAATGAAAAACAATACTTGGGAATTGACTGAATTGCCTAAACATAAGAAGCTCATTGGATGCAAATGGATATACAAACCCAAGTTTAAATCAGATGGTACAATAAATAAGTATAAGGCTAGATTGGTGGAAAAGGGGTATTCACAAACATAAGGTATTGATTATGCTGAAACATTTTCACCAATAGCTAAATTGAATACTATCAGAATGTTAATTGCTTTAGCTACAAAGTACCATCGGAAGCTGCATCATTTAGATGTTAAATCTTCATTTTTGAATGGTGAGTTAAAGGAAGAGGTTTACCTTACTCAACCTGAAGGGTTTGTTGAAAAGGGGCAAGAACACTTAGTGTGTAAGTGAAAGAAAGCATTGTATGGACTAAAACATGCACCTAGGTCATGGTATGAGAAGATAAACTCTTTCTTTCTTCAACAGGGTTTTATGAGGAGCAAAAGTGATCCAAATCTGTATACCAAATTTGATGAATAGGGGTATATAGTATTGATTTCATTATATGTTGATGATTTAATAATTACAGGAAATGCAGAGAAGTTAATT